>JBBPBX010000046.1:174059-184565 GCA_038048925.1 Garcialebias charrua | reverse complement strand
TATATATATATACTGTGTGCATACAAAGTATTTTCCAACATATGCTGAGGAGAAAATTTCACAATAAAGCAAATCTCATACCCCTCCTGTAAACACCATTCATTAGATATGAGAAAAATAAGTGTAGCTGCATAATAAAGGCTCAGGAGCTTTTTCTGTCTCTACTACAACTCCAATCTCAGAGGACAGAAAATGCCTTTGCCCTCTTTGCTGCAGGGTGCATTTGTAATTTCTGCTGAGTTTTCCTGTTAATGAATGCACAACAGCAGTCATAAACACAGAAAGAAGTCCAGCATCAGATGCACAAAGGGGCTGGAGAAACCAAAACACCTAAGAAAGAGTAATTGCTGTCGTTTTATTCATACAAATGCCTCACTTCATTTTGCATTTGAGTAAAGGCAGTTCACCCTTCGCAGTAATCTCCGTTGGGCATTTTACAGAACATCACAGATAATGACTGCACTTACAAGACAATAAGAGCCCAGACCAAGCTGTCGGCATGGATTAAAGCTGCATTAAAGAAGGTTTTTACTTCCATAATGAATCTGCACAGGGCTAAAAGGGTGGTTGATCAATACTGCTGACATGACAATTAATTTTGCCAGGTGCTTCTGGAGATTTTTAGCCCTCGAGGAAGCCTCCATATAATTCACACTGCTCAATGATGGAGGAGCTCTGCTACAAGCATATGCCCAGAATTACATTCAGATATCCAACCCATACTGTATTTTGAATTGAAGGAATCAGTTGGACAGCTCACTTTTATTGGTCTTTAACAAGTTTTTTTTTGGTCACTTTAGAGCATTTTGTCATTTAATCCTTTTTTTTTTTACACTTGACATGTTTTAAAACATTTTTTACACTATCTTGTGGACACAGTTTACATTTGTCACACAACTGTCCACAGTCCAAGGATGTGCCACCTCAAGATGTTTTCTTGTTGTTTCTAAAAATATTCCAATAAACATGGCACCAAAAAAAAAAAAAAGTTTTCATTTGTGGAAAACAGACAACGAGCTATAATGCGGTTGTAATTATGTCAGACGTATTTGTGTCACTATAACACTATCACAAATATACACTAGAAACAAGAAACAAGATGTGGTGTATGTGCATACAGCTGACACCAGGGCTATTCGACAAAGCCAGCAGCTCTGGAGCCGGACATCCTGCAATTAAAGTCTTTATGTACAACAATCTGTTGCCTTTGAAATGTGTTTATTTTGCTGCATTGAATCATAAATCAAAAAAGACAACCCAAAAGTGTAATAAAAAATACATTTAAAGGTTAATTCCCTTGCATTAAAAGTAGTAATATTCTAATGTGAAACAGTATTAAAAACAAAAATGACTCACTATGTCTTCTATTTAACACAAACATTATTTGCCTTCTCTGACTTGACTCTTAAAAAAAAAGTTGACAGTTTTTGATGTTCCCTGAATGATCAATATGTTTCTGTTCCAGGTGGGTTTGTTAAGAAACAGTTCTTCTGCAAACGATTCATAAATCACAGGCGAAACGTCCATGTCCTGCTCAGGTGTGAGCTGAGTGGAAGCAAAAGAGGCAGAGCAGAACTCAGCTGGGCTGAAAGCGAGCATGACCCATGTGTGTGATGAATGTCTCCTTTGTGTCATTTACTACAAATTAACTAATGTAATCAACCCTCTTTGTGGTTAACTAGTATCCAAGCTAACTACAAAGATGCTGGTGCATCATCATCAATATTCCTCCAATAATAAATCTATTTGTTGTTGTTTAATCTGACTCGCAGGCGATCACACACTGATCAGTTTATCAGAGCTCTCCGCACAGCGGGAGAGAGAGAATAAGTGGGGCCCCCTGGGAGCGTGCAGCCTTGACTCATGTCTCTGCTAATTTAATTAAACTTTCTAAAAAAGCTATGTCTGGTCCTCTGGACATTCAAAAAACAAAAAAACAAAACAAAGCAAAAAATTGTAGAAACGTTTCGTCTTTCGTCCGAAAGACTTCCTCAGTCTGAGGTGCTGGGTTCAGCTCAGTCTTATAAATAGCACCCTCTCACAGTGTTACACAACCAGTTGGCTGATGACAGCCTGAAACCAGCTGCTCACATGATCAAGGAGGACCATCAGCCTAACAATGGATCGTTAGCACCCTGATGGTTGTTTGCTATTCACAGAGGGCTGAGTGATACCAGCAATCACAGCATTGTAGGAGGGGGACAGTTGAACCCGGAGGCCTCCACCCCTGTTTAATGATGGGCGGTTTCTTTTCACAAAGATGGCCTCCTTTACTCCTCTCTCAAACCATCGTTCCTCTCTATCAAGGATGTGAACATCTTCATCCCTGAAAGAGTGACCGCTGGCCTGGAGATGAGTGTAGACGCAGAGTCCTGACCTGATGATGTTGATCTTCTGTAACGATCCATTGTTAGGCTGATGGTCCTCCTTGATCATGTGAGCAGCTGGTTTCAGGCTGTCATCAGCCAACTGGTTGTGTAACACTGTGAGAGGGTGCTATTTATAAGACTGAGCTGAACCCAGCACCTCAGACTGAGGAAGTCTTTCGGACGAAAGACGAAACGTTTCTACAATTTTTTGCTTTGTTTTGTTTTTTTGTTTTTTGAATGTCCAGAGGACCAGACTTAGCTTTTTTAGATTTTTCTACCTGGATTATTGAGCATGCATCAGGGTTAATTAAACTTTATTTCCCATCAAAAGCCAGATATTTGTAGGCCCCAGATTAAAGATGCGTCTGTTTAACTTTATGTTATTTTTCACCAAACTCACAAAGTTCTCTCTGTGAGAGAGTCTCAGAGAGACTGTATGAGCTGCAAATGTTAATGTTAATTTCATTTCATTTCATTTATTTATTTAAGTTAGGACAATGCATATTAATCAACATGATAGCAGTAATGTAAATATGCCGGAGTTAGCACAATAGCTAGTTTTCATCCGTTGTCCTAAGAGTCAGAGTCAGAGAGTCTTTATTGTCATATACACCGCATGTAGTACATGTGATGAAATGAGATTATGTACACAGGGTCCCAGTTACATCCAACAACAAAATTTAAGAGAAGAAAAAACAGTAATAACATCTAGGATATGAAGAAAAACATCCAACTAGAAATACACTAAGCCCTAGAGTAATAGAAAAACGTCATTACAAACAGCAGCACGAACATGAGTCTTTATGAGCAGATGGTCACAGATGAACACAGCAACAAGAAAACAGATCAGCATCAGCATGATGTGATATTTTGCAGTGATTATTCTTATTATTTATTTATTCATGAGTCTAACAGCCTCAGGGTAGAAGCTGTTCCTCAGTCTAGTGGTTCTACATTTGATGCTCCTCAACCTCCGTCCTGAGGGGAGTGGGGCAAAGAGTGTGTGTGCTGGGTGAGTGAGGTCTTTCATGATGCAGGTGGCTCTTTTCCTGCATCTCGAAGTGTAAATGTCTGTGATGGTGGGGAGACTGACTCCAACAGACTTCTGTGCAGCCTTCACCACTCTCTGCAAAGCTTTTCTTTCTGCAGCTGTGCAGCCTCCATGCCACACGTTGATGCTGGAGCACAGGATGCTCTCCACTGCACACCTGTAGAAGGAGGTGAGGACTGGGCTACTCAGACCAGCTCGTCTCAGCCGTCTGAGGAAGTAGAGTCTCTGATGACCTTTCTTGATCAGGCTGGTGGTGTTGTTGGTCCAGCTGAGATTATCATTCAAGTGTACCCCCAAGTACTTGTAGCTGGAGACCACTTCCACCACTGATCCACCTATGTTCAGTGGGGTGTGTGTTTGTTTGTTCCTTCTGAAGTCCACAATCATCTCCTTTGTCTTCTTCACATTCATGTGAAGGTTATTCTCTTTGCACCAGCTCTCCAGGTGTTCCACCTCCTGCCTGTAGCTGGACTCATCATTGTTTGTGATGCATCCCACCACCGCTGTATCATCTGCAAACTTAACAATATGACAGCCTGGATGTGTGGCTGTACAATCATATGTGAGCAGAGTGAACAGAAGAGGGCTCAGCACACATCCTTGAGGAGAGCCAGTGCTGAGGGTAATGGTGGAGGAGGAGAAGTTGTGGATCTTCACGGACTGTGGTCTGTTTGTTAAAAAGTCTAGTACCCAGTTACAAACGGAGGGGCTTAGTCCAAGTGTGGATAGTTTGTCCATCAGAGTTTGGGGGATCATGGTATTGAAGTTAGATGTGAAGTCCACAAAGAGCATACGGACGTAGGAGTCTTTCTGATCCAGGTGGGTGAGAGCAGTGTGGACCACGGATGAGATGGCGTCCTCTGTTGATCGGTTCTCACGGTAAGCATACTGATAAGGGTCCTCGTTGATGTTGACGGTTGTTTTGATGTGGCAAAGGCAGGTAAGAATAAGAAACATCCCATAAAACAAAAGAGCAGAGAAAAATACAAACATCACCTATATAGCACATAACACAACATAAAATTACAATAAAAATATGATGCCATAAGAAAATAGACAAAGTAATCTACACATGAGTGCACTTCTGGTTTGTTTTCAGCCAAAGTTTCAAAGAGTTTTTAAAGCCAGAGTAGGTGCCACAGTTCCTGATGGAAACTGGCAGTGTGTTCCATGACTGTGTGCCTCTGATGGACACCACCATTTGGCCAAATTTAGTCCTGCGCCGCTGCACATCACAATCTCCTCTGGTCAGTGCTCTTGTGTTTATTGTACTTGTTTTTTTACTTATAAAATATATTAAAGGAGGAGGAGCAAGTCCATTTAAAACTTTAAAAATCAGGCAAACGTCCATAAAAATCTGATAGCTATTAAAATCCAAAATGTTGTACTTATTTATGATGTTGCAATAATGATACTGTATTGGCTTTTTGTCAAAGGTTTTCAGTGTTTTATTAAAAATAGTCTTTAGGGGCTTCATGACGATCTCTGAAGTGTGAGACCATGTGGTATAACAATAGGCTAAATGGCTGAAGATCATGGCATGCATGTAAGCCTTTGCTGATTCTGTTGTCGTCAAAGGTCTTATATGTTTGAAGTTTGCCAGATTAAGTTTAATTATATGTGAGATTCTCTTTACATGTTGCTTGAAATTTAGATTGGAATCAAAAATGACTCCGAGGTATTTAAATTGTTCAACCACAGCTAATGTCTTGTCATTGACCAACACAGATGGATGGCCATTATCTGGTGGCAGCCGAGAGAAAAACATACAGACTGTTTTTTTAGTGTTCAGATGTAGACAAGAGTCTTGGAGCCAGTGAGACACCGGCATCATGGCACTAGAAAGCACAGCAGCAGCTTCATTTTTTGTTTTTCCATGAACATACAATACAGTATAATCTGCATATAATTGCATTTTTACAGTTTTGCAAACATTTGGTAAATCATTAACATATAGACTAAATAAGATTGGTCCCAGTATTGAGCCCTGTGGGACTCCAGCTGAGCAGGTAAGAAAGGTAGATTGTGAGTTTTCTATTTGTACTGCTTGTTTTCTATCATACAGATAAGATTACATCCAGAAGCAAACGTTAATTTTATATATATATAGCAAATTTCAAAACAACAGCTTCACAAACAGGTAATTTATCAATATAATTAATGATAGAGCAAGCATTAAAGAGGAACTAACCCCACTGTTCTATGATAGCTCCGCCCCAAGACAAAATTTAAATGGTAAATGTTAAATGGAGCTTACTTATGCCCCTTTTCCACCGGTCGGCTCGGGTCGGTTATGACGTCATATGTGCGTCGCAGACACCCACTTCACGCCATTCCCACCGGATTCTCCATGCCGCGCCGCTCCAAATTCCCGGTCCCATTTCATATGGGTCCCAACACGCGCTCATGTGAGCTGGCCCGTCGCGTTAGAAACACTTTCGGTCACTGATTGGTCAGGGGGAAAGGAGTGTGCGGGGTGGAGTCTGTGGTGACGAGTCTGCGCATTGGAGGCTGCGCAGAGGAGGCTACGCAGAGGGGACTGTCTTTGGTCTTTTGTAAACAACCGCGATCTTGTCCGTTCGGTTGTCATGAGGAATCAGTCATAGAAGATGGTGAGTGTTTTAAACGTTTAACACATTGTAAGTTACAGATCCCATCGGTTGTGAACATATCTCTTTAAAAAGAGGCTGAGAACGATGCTAACGATGCTATGCTAACTAGCGCACATGCTAACTGGTAGTCTGTTCTAACTGTATTTTTTCCGGAACAAATTTTAGCATGTGACGCTACAGAGTCCACAGTGGAACCTCCAAACTAGAGGTGTCGTTTCTTTGCCCGAGCCCGACCCTACCCGAGCCCTACCCGACTTCGGGTAGGGTAGGGCCATATTTTTGCGTTTGATTGGCGGGCCGCGGGTCGGGCTCGGGCTTTGATGTGGTTTTTTTTAATCATACAGCACAAACAAAACTAAATAAAAATGCACACAATATAAAATTGTTTTAATCTGCTTGTAAAGAATATAAGGCAGTAAGTTTATTGATGAGGAAATAATTAATAGAGTGAATTTAGATGGTGAAAACCGCAGCGCACTGAGCGCAGCCACTAAATTGCGCAAACTCAGCCAGAGAGCAGGCGCGCGGCGCGCGCCTGGACAGCGTCTCCCCCGACATGCTGGACTTTTTAGTGACATTTCTCGAACCATTTTACCGTGCACAGAGAGAACTGGAGGGTGACAAATATCCCACCAACCTGGTTTGTCTCTGGAATGAGAAACTGAAGCAACACTGCCAGTCCTCACACACAGACTCTCCGCAGCAGGTGTTTCTGCGCGACATGCAGAAGTGCTGGAGCGCAAAATTATTATCCACGACTTGCACAGAGTTGCATTATTTCTGTGGCCTAACTTTAACAAGCTCAAAATTATGTCACCAGCTGACGTGCGTCAGGTGCACGCTCACGTCCGCACACTGCTCTCATCTGCGGCGGAACAAGTTGCCGCATTCCTGACATTCCTGAAGCTTCAAAAGTCACTGCGAGCAGCGCGCTCACACCTCCTCCATCAAAACACAGAAGAACAACATCAAGTTCTTTTGCTGAGTGGGAGAACGCAGTAAAAGCTTAATAAATAAACGTAGTGTTTTTTTTTTTTTTTTGTTGTTGTTTTTTTTTTAATCGGGTAGGGTCGGGTCGGGCGGTGATTTCTAGGAAATCAGCGGGCTCCCTCGGGCTTGGGTAATTAAACTAAGGGCTCGGGTAGGGTAGGGCCGTGGATTTCCGGCCCGATGACAGCTCTACTCCAAACCCCTCGGCTTCACAGAATGCCCCTGATCCATCACCTGAATCATCAACTCCACCACTGGAGAGCAGTTCATCTGTGCCCAGCTGCTCACAGATCAGAACAGAACGTCAGACATCAATACAGTACAGTACTGTACTTGGTAAGAAATAATGTATCAATCACCTTCTACCTCAGTGTATTTATGACGTTAAGTACATGCTTTCATTATTATTTTAACTAAAAAAATGAATAATTAATACTGAATTAATACTGAATCGTACCTATTTCAAGTGTCACACCCAACACATGTTGTGGTATGAAAAGCACATTTCCCCAGTTACATACAACAACAATTACATGTAAAATTTACACAGTAGTAGTATATATGATATAAACCAAGTCATACATGAACTACACAACATTTAATAATAATAATATGCTAAGCATTACCCAATAGCCATCAAACAAACAGTATGTCAATCCAACAACACGATTGTGGGTTTTCTGCAGCCTTACAAATATCTAACCAGTGTAATCACTTAAAAATAACAATTTAAAAATCACATTATTTTCTACTGATGTGTTCAATGTAAAGGTATCTGGGTTTTTACCCCACCTGCACACACACACGTTTAAAGTGCACGTTTTGGCACTTGGGTCCTTATTCCTCTACTAACGTGGAATATCAAACAACTTAAAAGTTTTTACTATGTTAGAAAAACATTGTAACTGATTAATCAGCAAATTTGTGGTTAATATCAAAAACAAACTGTCTTCATTTGCACCACCTTTATTAGAAGCATTTACTGAAAGAAAGTACAGTATACTGGTTTAACCACATGACATGTCTTCATTTATAGGCAAGAGAAAGAGGAAAGATGAAGGTCACACGACGGTACTGAACGAGCAACAAAAACTGGGCCGTGAACAATGAGAGGAACACCTGACTCGTCTTCTGGAGCAATCTCGTCATGCAGTGGAAGTGGATGCATCAGCTCGCAGAGAAGAGACATCACTGCGAGCAGGAGAGGTTTCAGCGCAGACAGCAGATGGAACATGGTGCTGCATTCAATCAGGCATTGCTTGGAGTGATGGGTGAAATAGCCCGTGCATTAACACACAGAAATGTTTAAGTTCTCATTAGATAGATACGGTTATTGTGATAAACAGAAATAGATAGATATAGACACTCACTAGTATAAATAGAAATAGATCTATATAGACACTCACTAGTTTGATCCTGTATTTTAGGTTTATTTTTGTCTTTCCTATTAAAATGCATTTATGTATTTGCCACTTTACCTCTATACCAACGTAAACTACCTCATATATACTGTGTACATTAAATTCATATGCTGCTTTACCACTCTTTTACAAATGTCAATGCCATAACCTTCATTTTATTTTATAGATATACTTTTATACTACTATGCAAAAACTCAGGACAGTGTTACACTTTTGTTATTTTATTTATGCTTATGTTTATTAAATGTTTAGTGTTTTAGTGTTGGTGTCACTTTTCATACTTTAAAAAAATACTATGCAAAAACTCAGGACAGTATTACACTTTTATTATTTCATTTTATACTTATGTTTATTAAATGTTTTAGTGTTTAAATGGTTACTGTTGCACCGAGGGACTGAGAGAAATGCTATTGCAATCCAGTGTATGTCCTGTACAAATTGCAGTTTTGAAAATAAAGTTGACTCTAACTTTCCTAAAAGTAGTTTCATTCATTACTCCATTATCTCAACATATTTCACAGTGTTATTTACAACACTAGGTGCAACACATAATCTACTCAAATGTTATACTTGGGTTCACTAATCAAGTCAGACAACTGTATGAAATTAAGAAGAACACCATGGTGCACTTTATTTAACTAGCAGCAATTTTAACATCCACCCTGTAACAAACAGGCAGATTTTAAACTGAACCGTGAACGCATGCTGTCTCTGTGTTCATCCATCCATCCATCCAACTTCCTCTTGTGCTGAGGTCGGGTCGTGGGGCAGCAGCATCACGAGGTACGGGAAAGAGCAGCATACATGTAATGAATTAAGCATTTAGTGCATAATGTCCCATTTAATTAAATTATCAAGTTTCAATTCACTTTTCATTAACCATAACAAAACATTTTTAGTTAAATATTATGGCATACTAACCATTGTTATTTCAGGGTAAATTAAAATCCGATTAACTCAAAACGCGTAGCAGATTATCAGAGAGTCAGAGAGAGTCAGAGAGTCTTTATTGTCATTTGCACCGCATGTGGTACATGAGATGAAAACGAGATTATGTACACGAGGTCCCAGTTACATCCAACAACAAATGAAAGAGAAAAACAGTAATAACATCGAGAACTAACTAAGAAAAACATCAACTAGTAATACACTAAGCCTAATATAGTGGGAATAAACAGCAGCACGAACATGAGTTTGTATGAGCAGATGGTCACAGATGGTCACAGATGAACACAGCAACAAGAAAACATATCAGCATCACCATGATGTGATATTTTGCAGTGTTTATTTTAATTTTATTTTTATTTATTCATGAGTCTAACAGCCTCAGGGTAGAAGCTGTTCCTCAGTCTAGTGGTTCTACACTTGATGCTCCTCAACCTCCGTCCTGAGGGGAGTGGGGCAAAGAGTGAGTGTGCTGGATGAGTGAGGTCTTTCATGATACAGGTGGCTCTTTTCCTGCATCTAGAGGTGTAAATGTCTGTGATGGTGGGGAGACTGACTTATAAAAGTGTTTTGCATTACTGGACATTGTGATGTATTTAAAAATGTAAATGACCTTGTGCATTTCAAAAAATATATAATTGGACAAAAATTTGACCATTCTAAAATTCTTTATTATGAAAATATTTGTTTCAGGAGGGACAAAAAGGCCAATTTGTCAGAAATTGAATTATGCTTGTAATTGTAACGTAGTTTGTTGCACAGGTATATGAAAGTTCCTTGGGACATCCTAAAGTTTTGTACCCATTGAGTGTTGGAGAAACCAGGAACAATAATATCCCACCACACTGATGATCTGTTGAGTTCCCACACTGTAGGTGTTCTGCGAGTACGATTGCTTAGCTCCTGAATCATCTGGAACACACACACAGCAACTGTATTACACTTTTCTTGATGGGCATGTCAATATTTTTTTTATCTGCTTTTATCATATTAATTGCAAACTGCAGCTGACAGACATACATAATTATAATTTAGAAAGGTATGTTTATGTCTATCTATCTATCTATCTATCTATCTATCTATCTATCTATCTATCTATCTATCTATCTATCTATCTA
>JBBPBX010000046.1:156123-173919 GCA_038048925.1 Garcialebias charrua | reverse complement strand
ATATATATATATATATATATATATATATAAAGAGAAAGATGATAGATAGATAGATAGATAGATAGATAGATAGATAGATAGATAGATTAAACTTATCTAATAAATTATATAAAGCCCAATAACTGTGCAACCTGTAATTCAAATAGACATACATCAGTACACTTGCTAATTAATAGCAAATTTAATCCTGCATTTTGGAAGGATTGTCAGACTTGGATCAGATAGAGCTGTATTAAAACGTTGATATGTTATATTTTGGTCTATCAACTGGGGATGAGGTTTAATTATGATAATAACATTTAAGAAACAAATAAATCCTTCTGGATAAAGAGCTTTAGCTTACTATCACTCGTCGCCTCCTGTCTTCGTCTTCATACTGCATTATGGCTTCCCACACCCTGCGGTAATTCTCCATAGTATTTTGCCTCCTCGCAGCCTGTCTCCTTTGGTCCACAGCCTGCTGTCTTCTGCCCGCAGCCTTATGCCACGTCCTGACCAAATAGCTTTTCAACGGCAAAAAGGCTCGTCACGCACGCAAGTGGACGCACTGGACTGGACCCAGTGGTGTCCTGACCAGAACGAGAAGCTGCGGCGGTGTGGCGGCGGGGGGTGTGGGAGGAGCTTACCGGTACACCGAGTTCCTCACTGCACTCCGCCAGGCGAGGAGCTTTTTATCTCTGTCTCTGTAGAGCAGACTTGACAGGTCGTGAAGGACTTGTCGCGAACACACAGCTACAATGAGTTTCTCTTCCATAGTCCATGACTCTGCGGGTTTTTTCTGTGTCCCACAAACAATACGTCACATAGTGTGCGCGCCCCCTCGTTTCCGCGTCACATAGGGACTCTCCCCCTCTCTCCTCCCCCCCGACTCTCCAGAGTTGAACGGCGTTTGAACAGCGAAAACTTCAGCAATGATCAACGCGTGCTTGGAGGCTGAAGCGGGTTCACGTGCACGGAAAACGCTTTTCCAGCACGCTCAACACGCACGTGACGTGACACCCGACGCCAAGACGCGGCTGGAGGCGCGTCCCCCATTGACTTTGCATGTAAACTGGACGCTCCTGCAGTTGAAAACGCGTTTGGTCAGGATGTGGCATTAGGAGTGCTGCACGAAGCTTCTTCAGCTTGCTACGTGAACGGGCTACGGTCTCATCTGTTCGACGTTTCACAAGCAACCACACACAGAGAATAACTCTACAACAACAACGTCCTCCATTTTGTTTGTGTGTCTCATGGGTTTTCTTCTTCTACTATTAATTTAGCAGTAGCCATTGAACACCTTAAGGGATATTACCGCCAACATGTGGTGACACGAGGTCCTGCAGGGTGTTCTTCTTCTAACCTTTAGTGGTGGATAGTAAATACCTTGAGGAAACACTACCGCCACCATGAGGTAAAACGAGTAGGAATGTGGACCCCGCCCACAGAAAGGGTACAAAAAAGCTGTGGAAACAGAACGTACATGTGACCCGACCCGAACTGAGCCAATCTGAGCTTATCTGATCCGACCCGAGCCGAGCGGTGAAAAAGGGGCATTATATTGCGCTTTCCAGACCCCTTTGATGGGCCCCAAAGCGCTTCACAGTACCAGCCATCCACCCATTCATACACACATTCATACACCGGTAGCGGTAGACTGCCTTGCAAGGCGCTGCCTGTCCTACCAGGAGCAACTCGGAGTTAAGTGTCTTGCCCAGGGACACAACGAGGTATGCCGTGACCGGGGATCGAACTCGAGACCTTCTGGTCCTGAGCCGGCTGCCTTGCCTCTGCACCATCTCTGCCCGCCAACAGACACCGTCTAAAGGAGGGGGAGGCGGGTGGGGGGTGAGTGAGGAGGTGTGTCCAAGACGAGAGGCCGTTATCGTTTTTGAATGTTAAACTTACATTAGTAATAAACAACTTAAAACAAGCAACAACAAACAATTATTATGTAGATGTATTTATCTATTCTCACTCGATCTATCTGAAACAAAAGGCTTAAAAAAATTAAATTAATACCACAAAATATGAAGTGACCGGGGATCAAACATGGGTCTTTCGGGTCCCAAGCCGGCTCACTGCCTCTGCACCATCTTGGCATTCATGTATTGCTAGTCCATCGCAGAGTAAGAAAACAAATACAACCAAATAGTTTTACAACGCTAGAGTTCAATTAATAGATTTTGATTAAGTGAAAAGTATTCTTAAAGGGGACCACAGATTCAAAATTAACTTTTTAATGTTTTTTTTACTCAACTTTGGGTATGTACTTCATAAAAAAACAGTCCTAGTGCCAAAGAAATGCACCCAGTGGTTTATTTACTCTAAGTAGATTTATTTGTCTGTGATAGATTTGTCTCGTTTTCAAATCCTGCGGCTTGTGACGTCACAAACCGCAGCCACAACCCACACCAAACCTGAGACCAGCCCCTCACCTGATTCCTGATTTCATCTCATCTTTTGTTTAAATGTTCTTAATTTCATGTGTACAGCACTTTGTTGCAGCTGTGGTTGTTTTAAATGGCTTTATAAATAAAGTATAATTGTTATTTTTACGTTTTAGTTCAATTTTTAGCGATCGCTCCCAACGCGCAGCCGGCAGAAATAAAACGAGCAGACCGCCGGCGAAGGGACCATCTGCGTGCGGGAGCTGCTGGGAACTGCTGGCTTTTGAGGTCCGTGGGGTCCGGTCAGAGGTTGCCTCATACGGATAAATTAACTGGAGACACTTTGTGAACTTTGTGTGTGTGTGGACTGAAGCAGCGATCGCTCCCAAAAGTGCCGCATTCAACGAGCGGAGCTGGCGGTGTGCCGGAGGAGGAAGAGCTATTATTAGCCTCGGAGGTGGACTAATGCTAAAAGGAGCTGCAAATGGTGGCACGCACAGACGGCTTTCGGTAAGTTATCTTAAGCTAGCACTAATGGTGTGATCACACCGAACAGCTTTTCAGCAGCAGGAGCGTCCAGTTTACATGCAAAGTCAATGGGGGACGCGCTTCCAGCCGCGTCTTGGCGTCGGGCGTCACGTCGCGTGCGTGTTGAGCGTGCTGGAAAGCGTTTTCCGTGCACGTGAACCGGCTTCAGCCTCCAAACCGCGCATTCAGCATGCTGAAGATTTCGCGGTTCAAACTTTCAAACGCCGCTCAACTCTACCTGATTGGTTGGTGTGTCAACCAATCAGGGAGAGTCGGGGGGAGAAGAGAGGGGGAGAAGAGAGGAGGAGAAGAGAGGGGGAGAGTCCCTATGTGACGCGGAAACGAGGGGGCGCGCGCACTATGTGACGTATTGTTTGTGGGACACAGAAAAGACCCGCGAGGTCGTGTACTATGGAAGAGAAACTCATTGTAGCTGTGTGTTCGCGACAAGTCCTTCACGACCAGTCAAGTCTGCTCCACAGAGACGGAAATAAAAAGCTCCTCGCCTGGCGGAGTGCGCAGGACTCTGTGCGCAGGACTCTGTATACCGGTAAGCTCCTCCCACACACCCCGCAGCAGTTTCGCGTTCTGGCGTTCTGGTCCAAGTAGGTCTGGACACCAAGTGCGTCCACTTGCGTGCGTGACGAGCTTTTTGGAGGTTGAAACGCTGTTCGGTGTGATCGTACCATAATAGTAAGTCAAATGAGTAATTATAAAAGAGCTAATTTTAAAACAACAACATATTAGAGATACTGGCTGTTTCAGAGGGTGGAGTAAATGTAAACAGTTCTATTTCATCCCTCCTGACCGCCAGGGGCGGTGCTTCAAGCACGAATGAACATTCTTGCGCATGCGCATGTCGAGTACAAATAACAACAACGTCATCCTGTGACCTCATACATTTACTAAATGTCTGAACGCAGCCCTGACCTCCCTTAGGAATCAAGGACTCAGGGTTATGAATTACTTGGATGACCTACTGATTCTGGCTGAAAGCAGAATGCAGGCCCAGTCACACTCCTATAGGGTGATCTCTCACCTGGAGTCTCTTGGGTTGGTCATGAACCTACAAAATAGTGATCTAACTCCATCACGGGTTACAGTATTTCTGGGAGTACAGATTGACACTGTCCGGTACAGAGCATGGCTCTCAAAGGAATGGGTTTCTTCCATTCGCCATTGCCTGGAAAGATTTAAACTGGATCAATGGGTCCCTGTGAAAACGTGCTAACACCTGTTAAGCCTCTTGGCGGCAGCCATTCCCTGTGTGCCACACGTATTGTTAAAAATGCGGGCCATACAAGTATGGCTAAACCAACGGACACAACCCGCCCTGCCTAGTCAAGCAGGAAAGGTTAGAATAGATTCAGAGTGCCTAAAGGCCCTGGAACCTTGGAGAGATTTGTCTGTTTTCACGGAAGGGATCCTGCTGGGAAGGGTGTCATCCCGTGTGGTCATCATGACGGACGTCTCAAAAACAGGAAGGGGGTCGATCTACAGAAATCAGAACGCCTGCGGCCTTTGGAATAAACAGGAAGCGAGATTACATATCAACTTCCTAGAGTTGTTGGCCATATTCCTGTCATTAAAATACTTCTTCAGTAAAGGTCTGATTGCTGGGCAACATGTCCTAGTAAAATTAGATAACAGGACCACAGTGTCCTTCATCAACAAGGAAGGAGGGACAAGGTCCCAGGCCCTCCTTGGACTGACGCAGAAGATGCTCACATGGTGTGCTCCAAGAATCTTGTCACTTAGGGCGACTCATGTCCCCGGTGAACTAAATTATGGAGCAGATGTCCTCTCAAGAGGGCCTCTTGGCGTCAGAATGGAGCCTGAACCTAAGGATTGTGGAACAGGTCTGGTCGCGATTTGTGAGAGCCTCTGTGGATTTGTTCGCTTGTAGGGCTAGCTCACAGTGTGACCTTTACTTCTCTCTAAAGGAAACAGACGCTCCGTTGGGAACGGATGTTCTGGCACATGATTGGCCAGCAGGGATGCTCTACTATGCCTTTCCACCTGTCCCTCTGATCGAGGTGACACTGGAACGTGTGCGCCAGGGAGCCTTCTCCCTGATCCTGATAGCACACAGATAGCC
The DNA here is from genome assembly GCA_038048925.1 of Garcialebias charrua. Lineage (NCBI taxonomy): Eukaryota > Metazoa > Chordata > Actinopteri > Cyprinodontiformes > Rivulidae > Garcialebias > Garcialebias charrua. The sequence continues at coordinate 168,924 of JBBPBX010000046.1, read as the reverse complement.
GTAGAAACCGTGGTTACCGGAGTTGATCTCAATGTTATCAGGGATACCATGGCAATTGCCTCCTCATAGGGACCTGCTGACTCAGGCACGTGGGTAGCTTCTACACCCACGTCCGGAGTTGTGGCAACCTTCAGCCTGGCCTTTGAAGGGAACTGGCTGAGAGCCTAAGGCTTTGATTGCTTTATCCCAAAACAAACAGCAACAACATACACAAAGGTACCCCTTGGTGTTTATGTTTGCTTAGGAGATGTTCAATGGAGGGGTTTCCCCTCTCCTTAACGGATCTCCAACATCAGGATGGGCTCCACTTATCAGTCGTGCCCCTTGTATATGTAAAATATTTTCCCTAGGGCCTTGGGAGGTTACCCTGTGCTTGACCTGGGTTTTCTACCTCCACATTACCACCCAATTAATGGTGGTGTAATGGGTCCCTTGTTCCTTTCCTCCTGTTTCTCAGGTTGTTCCAGAGAAATATGGAGATGATAAGTATTCACACTAGTGGAGCACACTTAGGCTGGTGTTTTTTATCTATATGTCCAGTTGAAACATCAAGTTGATGTTTTTTACATTTGGCATTTTTTTCTTCTCAGCCTGTGCTTTCTACATACCTTGTAGAAAGCAGCTGGGAAATACCTGTCTTTTTAAGGCGGATGTTCTCACATGCATTTTGCTGAGCATTTCAAGGGCGTGCATGAATTACGTTCCCATAGCATATGTTGCACCGAGAGACATGACTGAAAGGGAACTGAAAGTTATGCACCATAACTCATGTTCCCTAAAGGAAGGGAACGAGGTGCAACATATCTGGCCCTTTCAATGCTGAAAGCTCGGTGAAGTGCATTTTGGAGAAAGATGGATGGGCGTCAGCTTAAGTACCCAGAGGGAGGGGCCTCTTGCGCTACGCTGACACCCTTGCCGTAAAGGCGTGAATGTATTCCTTCAGGTAATTGCGCGGGGGCACAATTCCAATAGCATATGTTGCACCTCGTTCCCTTCCTTCAGGGAACATGAGTTATGGTGCATAACTTTCAGTTCTTTTCCATATAAGGTATGAACTGACAGTGGTCCGTCCCCGCCCCTTTCTGTTTGCTGCAGTGAGGACCTTCTCATCTCTGCAGGGGAGTGGCTCTGCTTGAACTACTTTTGTGATGACACAGTGTACAAGACACTTCAGAGTGAACAGTCGTTGACCAATAAGAAAATTAGGCTGCAATACCACAGCTCACCCCATAGGATTAGTGTGAACACGTTTTTAGACCAAATATTGCCGATTTGAACATATAAGCACAAAAACATGAAAATTAACACTGACATAGTGCTATACAACATTTTACACACATTCTAGGGAGTTTATCAGATTAAAAAAAAGTTAATTGTGGGGTAAGTGCCTCTTTAAAAACCACAAATATAATTGAAAAAGATGAGAAATAACTAAAACAAGCAAACCAAAAAGGAAGAAGCGAGTTAAATATAATGGATGGATGATCAATCAATCAATCAATACATTTATTTATTCACTCGATTAAAAAAAATCATCAGTTTACAAACACATTCTCTGACAACATATATTTACACGAAGAGGGAGCAGGAAGAAGAAAATCTTGTATAGACCTCCCCCCTTTATCAATAATTACAAAAATGTCATGGACATATACATTAAATTAACAAAACAAGTTGCAAACAATATCTAAACAATAACATACAGTACATAACAATATACCACTGTTCCCATTAATAACTCAAAAGTGTATAAGAGTTAATCATTCTTTTTTTATAAAGTTTCTTGAATTGGTTTATTGTAGAGCCATTTTTAAACTCCTCATCCAAACTGTTCCATAGTTTTACTCCATGCACCGAAATGCACATTTACAAAAGTGACCTGCTACAAACTAAAGAATGATGAACAGCAATGGTAGAATTTCCTTAAACAACAAACAACAGAAGAAAAAAAAACATAGAGAAATAGAAAGTGAAATGCAAAGTATCAAAACTAGCAAAACACCACAAGGTAGATGTACAAAATCAAAAACAGGAACATATCTGCAATGGTTTTTGCCAGGATTCCAAAAGATTCTTAAAACCATTTAGGGAGGTCAGGGCCGAGAGCTTCAAATCTTTTTGTAAGATATTCCATGAAGCAGGAGCAGAGTAGGAGAAAGCCCTTTTTCCAAGTTCAGTCCTCACTGACGGAACACTGCAGGTGATCATGTCCTGAGAGCGCACACTGTAGCTGCACTCACGTAAAGACATGTAGGAGGAGATGTATGAGGGCAGCAGACCGAGAAGTGATTTAAAGATGAAAATGTACCAGTGGAAGAGTCTGCGTGAGGTTAATGATGTCCAGTTAACCAGTGAATACAGGGTGCAGTGGTGGGTACGATAATCACAGCCAGTTATGAATCTTAGAGCACCATGGTAGACAACATCCGCAGGGTGCTTGTAGGAGCATTCATGTAGAGAATGTCACCGTAATCAATGGAGGGAAGGAAAGTCACAGATACAAGGCGTTTCCTAACATTCAGTGTTAGACATGATCTGTTTCTGAAAAAGAAACCCAGTTTAACTTTCAGTTTCTTTACTAGGTTTTCCACATGGAGTTTAAAAGAGAGCTGTGAATCAACCAGGATACCCAAATATTTATAGGAATCAACAAACTCAATTGGGACACCATTTGAGGATAAAATCAGAGGAAGCACTGCTGGGACCGACTTCCTACTTGAAAAAAAAAACATCCCTTTTGTTTTATCAGCATTTAGGACAAGTTTGAGATGGAACAGATCTGACTGGATGATGTCAAAAGCGGATTGCAGAGACTGGAAAGCCTTAGCTACTGTTTTAGCTCGGCAGTAAACAACTGTGTCATCAGTATAGAAATGTAAGGATGCATCAGGGATGCTCTGACTCACATGAGCTATGTAAATTGTAAAGAGGGTTGGTCCTAAGACTGAGCCTTGTGGTACACCATTTTTAACCATTAAATAACTGGAAGAAGTACCATTGTGCTGAACACATTGCATCCGATTGGACAGATAATTAGAAAACCAACCAATGGTGTGATCAGAGAACCCAATTTCTGAGAGCTTATGACACAAGATGTTATGATCCACTGTGTCAAAAGCTTTAGACAGATCTAAGAAAAGTGCAGCACAATAATTCTTAGCATCCAATGCTTCAACAACGTCATTAAGAACCTTCAAAGAAGCAGTCGTTGTGCTGTGTTTTTTCCTGAAACCAGATTGATGGAGAGGTAAGATGTTAAATGAGTCCAAATAATTTTTGATCTGAGAGTTTATCAAATTTTCTAGAACCTTGGCTAAAATGCAGAGTTTAGAGATTGGTCGATAGTTGTTCAGTGCGGTGGGGTCACCTCCCTTCAGCAAAGGAAGAACAAAGGCTGTTTTCCAAGCATCCGGAATGGAATTTTGGCTTATGGACAGATTAAAGATGTGGGTCACAGGGACTGAAATGATATGAGCAGCCAGCCTTAAGAAATAAGGTGGAAGTTCATCTGGACCAGCAGATTTTTTAGGATCAAGATCATTTAACAGTTTATTTACCTCACTGACTGAGAACGGAGAAAATGAGAAGGTGTGATTAACTGAGGATTGACTTGTAGGAGGGATTTGATTTGTAGAAGTTTGGTTATTAGATGGAGTGGATGATTTTCCATTTATAACTGTGTCAAATAATGAACTAGAAGCAACAAATTGTTTGTTGAAACAGTTCAGGATTTCGTGCTAATTTGACACAGGAACAGAGTTAACAAGAAGTTGTGATTAATTCCACATCTCTGTCTAATTTTACATTACTGTTAAAACAAAGGTTACTGTTTGTACAGCATTCAGTGACTTATGCTGAAATGAAATACTAGATTAGTTGCTGTAGTTAAATCGTGTGAAATAAAATCAGCTAATCCCCCCCACGCACACACACACATACACACACACACAAAAAACAAAACAAAAAAACAAACAACTGGACTATTCAGACGGTTTCACAAGAGTTACATTAAAATGGTAATTTAAGTTCAAATAGCAGCTGAAATGCATTTCTTCCCTTCTACTGTGCCATCACTGTTAACGAAAAAGCAACTGAATGCCAGTCATCACAACCACAAATGGAAAACCTAAAATCACCTGATGGTCACAAGATGATCTTGTGAAGACGAATGACAGAGTTAGAGCTGTTTTGGTAAAAGCTTGAAAACGTTCTCTTGCATCTTGTAAAACCCATTTGTATATGATTTAAAAACATTTTTAACATGTGATACATGTAAGTTGAAGATAAAACAGAGGTGGTGATTTTTGGCAGTTCGACTGAAGACTCTCTGTCTGATGGTTGCTCCTTGGCTCAGTCTGTCAGGCCAGTTGTTACAAATTTAGGGGTCAAGATCATTTATTACTACTAAATACTGTAGAATGTTAGAATGCTGTTCATTGACTTCAGCTCGGCATTCAACACCATCATCCCCCAACAGCTCATCCTTAAACTGGACAGTTTGGGGCTGAACACCTCAATGTGTAACTGGCTGCTAGACTTCCTGACCGGGAGACCACAGGCAGTACGGGTCGGGAATAACACATCCAGCACCATCACATTGAATACAGGAGCCCCACAAGGATGTGTGCTGAGCCCCCTTCTATTCACCCTGCTAACACACGACTGCACACCATCGTACAGCTCCAACCACTTCATCAAGTTTGCGGACGACACAACAGTGGTGGGTCTCATCAGCAACAACGATGAGACGGACTACAGGGATGAGGTGAGCCGCCTGGCCTTGTGGTGCGGACACAACAATCTCACTCTCAACGTGGAGAAGACAAAAGAGATTGTTGTGGACTTCAGGAAGAGGGATGCCCAACATGCCCCTCTGACCATCAACAACACCACAGTGGAGAGAGTGGACAGCACCAAGTTCCTGGGAGTGCACGTCTCAGAGGACCTGTCCTGGAGCAGGAACACTGCATCACTGGCCAAGAAGGCTCACCAGCGCCTCTACTTTCTCCGCAAGCTGAATAGAGCTGGAGCTCCAACCCCCATCATGTGCACCTTCTACAGGGGCGCCATAGAAAGTGTCCTGACCAGCTGCATCACGGTGTGGTATGGTGCATGTACTGCATCCTGCCGAAAGAGCCTCCAGCGTATAGTGAGAGCAGCTGAGAAGATTGTCGGCACCTCCTTGCCCTCACTACAGGACTTACACAGCAACCGCCTCACTCGGAAAGCCCTCTGCATGGCAGGTGATCCCACACACCCACTACACAGCTGCTTCAGCCTGTTGCCATCGGGGAGGAGACTGAGGAGTCTCCAGGCTCGAACCAGCAGACTGAGAGACAGCTCTGTTCATCAGGCAGTCAGGATGCTAAACACTCTGCCAGCTCTGCCCTCCCTCCCACTTGTACTGCCTTAATCACAAAAAACTTTCACACATTACCACACAACACAAAGTTTTTAACACTGGACTCTGTGTCATCAATACGGGTCATTCACTCAACTCACGGTCATGTGCTCATTCAGTTTGCACTACTTCTCATATTTGCACTAATGTTTGTATTACATTACTGCCTATAGTCATACTACTGTTTACATTTACTGTTGACATTTATTACTACTGTTTACATTTATTACTACTGTTTACATTTATTACTACTGTTTACATCTAGACTTTTTATATCTACACTACTGCTGATATACAGTATATATTCTTTTTACTAGCCTTATTGCATAATGCCACTTTGTTTCTATACCAATATCAACTACCTCATACATATACTGTGTACATTAACCCCATATGCTGCTTTGTCACTCTTTACAAATGTCAAATGCCAGAACCTTCATTTATTTTATAGATATACTTTTTATACTTTATACTTCGGGACAGTATTACACTCTATTTCATTTTTGGTGTTGGTGAAACTTTTTATACTTTTATACTACTATGGAAAACTACTATGAAAAAACTCAGGACAGTATTACACTCTATTTCATTTTATGATTATGTTTATTAAATGTTGGTGTTTTGGTGTTGGTGAAACTTTTTATACTTTTTTACTACTATGAAAAACTACTATGCAAAAAACTCAGGACAGTACTAAACTTTTATTATTTCATTTTATGCTTGTTTATTAATTGTTTAGTGTTTAAATGGTTACTGTTGCACCGAGGGACTGAGAGAGAAATGCAATTTCAATCCTGTGTATGTCCTGTACATATTGCAGTTCTGACAATAAAGTTGACTTTGACTTTGACTTTGAAGCTGGACGCTGGTCTTAGGCTAGAGTCTCAAATTAAAACAGTTGTAAAATCCAGCTTTTTTCATTTGAGGCAGCTAGCCAAAGTAAAAGCGATCCTTCCTAGACAGCACTTTGAAACAGCAATCCATGCATTTGTGACCACACGGCTAGATTACTGTAATTCACTTTATGTAGGTATTAGTGATTCATGTACTGTACTTCCCAGCTTCAGAGGGTTCAAAATGCAGCTGCACGACTCTTAACAGGTACACGAAAATTTGAACATATTTCCCCTGTTTTGGCTTCTTTGCACTGGTTGCCAGTACTTTACAGGATTCATTTTAAAATACTTTTATGTACTTTTAAAGCTCTTAATGGCCATGCCCTTCCATACCTGTCTGAGCTCATGCATTACTACACACCCTCTCGTTCGCTCAGGTCAGTTGACCAGTTGCTTCTGAGGGTACCGAAGACAAAGCGCAAGCTTAGAGGGGACCGTGCTTTTCTGTGGTAGCTCCTAAGCTCTGGAATGACCTCCCATTAGACATAAAACAGGCCTCTTCACTTGCTGTTTTTAAGCTTCTTCTTAAAACCCATCTTTTTTCTTTGGCTTTCCAATCCCCAGTTCATCTCTATGCCAGGGGACAATAACGGTACACTGAAGTCATGGTATATATGTATGCTTTTGTTTTTATCTAAATTTGCTGTTTTATAAAAGCACAAACAGATGTGTTGTTGGTACTTTAAAAGGTTAATACTGTAGAAATTTAGTTTTTCTGGACACCCGCTTTGGATGTTATCAGTCCATTAAATGGCCCCTATCATTTATTATCACCCCCATTCCTATCGCTCAGCATGCCCCTACTGTACCTACTAGTAGGTTTAAAGCAGGGGTCCCCAAACTTTTTCCTGTGAGGGCCACATAACTTTTCCCTTCTCTGGTGGGGGGCCGGAGTCAGTTTGTAACAGGAAAAAGTGTGATGATTGCAGGAGTGCCTAAATGTAAAAATGTATTGTTTTCCAGAAAGCACAATCAAATAACCCTCTCTGGGTTCTTCACAGCACAAAAGTCAGGAGATAAATAATAACACTATTAATAAAATAAATAATAACCAAATAACCCTCTCTAACAAAAGTGCAAATGTATTCTGCTGAGCTAACAGTCCACTTTTTAGCTTTGAGAGTTTGTCTGCTCGCATTTGGCCTTGCAAGCTATCATACTTGTCTTTGTGACGGGATTCATAGTGTCGCCGCAGATTGTATTATTTGAATACCGCCACCGCCTCTTGACAGATGACACAGACAGCCTTTTCTTTGCATTGGACAAAAAAATAATCCTTTGTCCACTATATAAATAATCCAATGCCCTGCATTCTGAATCAAAAATTCTCTTACCTAATCTTTTTGCCATTATTCCATTCTGTCTTTGACAGGGGTGGGTTTAGGATTTTTTTCTGGGGGTTGCCAGATAGGGGCACAGACCGCAGAACGGTGGAACACAATAAATCAAATGTGGAACAATAGTTCAAAATAGTTCATAACTAAGGAACATTTTATTGCAAAAGTCCACCCATCCCATCCATCCATTTTCTTCCGCTTATCCAGGGTCGGGTCGCGGGGGTAGCAGCCTAAGCAGGGAGGCTCAGACTTCCCTCTCCCCAGCCACTTGGAGCAGCTCCTCTGGGGGAATCCCAAGGTGTTCCCAGGCCAGCCGAGAAACATAGTCCCTCCAGCGTGTCCTGGGTCTTCCTCTGGGTCTCCTCCCGGTGGGACATGCCCGGAACACCTCACCAGGGAGGCGTCCAGGAGGCATCCTAACCAGATGCCCGAGCCACCTCAACTGGCTCCTCTCGATGTGGAGAAGCAGCGGCTCTACTCCGAGTCCCTCCCGGATGACTGAGCTTCTCACCCTATCTCTAAGGGAGAGTCCAGACACCCTGCGGAGAAAACTCATTTCAGCCGCTTGTATCCGAGATCTCGTTCTTTCGGTCATAACCCAGAGCTCATGACCATAGATGAGGGTGGGAACGTAGATCGATCGGTAAATTGAGAGCTTTGCCTTTTGACTCAGCTCTCTCTTCACCACGACAGACCGGTACAGCACCCGCTTCACTGCGGACGCTGCACCTATCCGCCTATCGATCTCACGCTCCAGTTTTCCCTCATTCGTGAACAAGACCCCGAGATACTTAAACTCCTCCACTTGGGGCAGGACCTCCTCCCCGACCCGGAGAAGGCATGCTACCCTTTTCCGGCTCAAGACCATGGCCTCGGATTTGGAGGAACTGATCCTCATCCCGGCCGCATCACATTCAGCTGCAAACCGCTCCAGCGAAAGCTGTAGATCACGATCTGATGAAGCCAATAGGACCACATCATCTGCAAAAAACAGAGAAGCGATTCTAAGGCCACCAAAACGGATCCTCTCAACACCTTGGCTGCGCCTAGAAATTCTGTCCATAAAAGTTATGAACAGAATCGGTGACAAAGGGCAACCTTGGCGGAGTCCAACTCTCACCGGAAACGAGCCTGACTTACTGCCAGCGATGCGGACCATGCTCTGACACCGGTCGTACAGGGACCTAACAGCCCATATCAAAGGGCCTGGTACCCCATACTCCCGGAGTACCCCCCACAGAACCCCCCGAGGGACGCGGTCGAATGCCTTCTCCAAGTCCACAAAGCACATGTAAACTGGTTGGGCAAACTCCCACGCACCCTCCAGGACCCTGCTGAGGGTGTAGAGCTGGTCTAGTGTTCCACGACCAGGACGAACCACACTGCTCCTCCTGAATCCGAGGTTCGACTATCCGACGGACCCTCCTCTCCAGAACCCCTGAATAGACCTTACCAGGGAGGCTTAAGAGTGTGATCCCCCTATAGTTGGAACACACCCTACGGTCCCCCTTTTTGAATAGGGGAACCACCACCCCAGTCTGCCAATCCAAGGGAACTGCCCCTGATGTCCACGCGATATTGCAGAGTCGCGTAAGCCAACACAACCCCACAACATCCAGAGCCCTAAGGAACTCAGGACGAATCTCATCCACCCCCGGAGCCCTGCCACCACGGAGCTTTTTAACCACCTTGGCGACCTCAGCACCAGAGATTGGAGAGCCCGACCCAAAATCCCCAGGCTCCGCTTCCTCAGTGGAAGACGTGCCAGTAGGATTGAGGAGGTCTTCGAAGTATTCCGCCCACCGACTCACAACATCCCGAGTTGAGGTCAACAGCACGCCATCCCCACCATAAATGGTGTTGGTCGCGTACCGCTTTCCCCCCCTGAGACGCCGGATGGTGGACCAGAATCGCCTCGAAGCCGTACGGAAGTCATTCTCCATGGCCTCTCCGAACTCCTCCCACGCCCGAGTTTTTGCCTCAGCAACCACCCGAGCCGCATGCCGCTTGGACTGCCGGTACCTATCTGCTGCTTCCGGGGTCCCACAGGCCAAAAAGGCCCAATAGGACTCCTTCTTCAGCTTGACAGCATCCCTCACCGCCGGTGTCCACCACCGGGTTCGAGGGTTGCCACCACGACAGGCACCAACAACCTTGCGGCCACAACTCCGATAAGCTGCCTCGACAATAGAGGCGCGGAACATGGCCCACTCGGGCTCAATGTCCCCCGCCTCCCTCGGAACGTGTTCAAAGCTCTCCCGGAGGTGGGAGTTAAAGCTCCGTCTTACGGGAGACTCTGCCAGACGTTCCCAGCAGACCCTCACAATACGTTTGGGTCTGCCAGGTCTGACCGGCATCCTCCCCCACCATCGGAGCCAACTCATCACCAGGTAGTGGTCAGTTGACAGCTCCGCCCCTCTCTTCACCCGAGTGTCCAAGACATGCGGCCGTAGATCAGATGAGATGACAACAAAGTCGATCATCGAGCTGTGACCTAGGGTGTCTTTATTGCAAAAGTCCTACTTTATTATCAAATACAAATACACACATGAAAAAAAAAATCTAAATGCTTTATGGTATTGTTCTGGGGGCCGGACCAAATGTGGAGGCGGGCCGCATCCGGCCCGCGGGCCGTAGTTTGGGGACCACTGGTTTAAAGGTACGTTGTCACCGTTACAAGCGATGACAGCAGGCTCCATCTTTAGCAAAGTGTTAAACTTTCAAGTGTGTCTGTGTATGAATGTTTAAGTGTCAGGCTGGGACTTGGACTGCCCCCTCTCTGATACTTCTGAGGCTACTTAATGTCGCGCTCCTGCCACGTGGCCCCCTGGTGGGTGTTCCTCTGCCTGCGGGCGTGCTTGGGGCCCTCACTATCTGGGGCTGGGCGCTTGGGCGTTTGTCGGCTCGGCCTGGTGGCTGCCTGGTGGGGCTCGTGTCCTCTGGTCCTGTCGGGTCTGGGCTTGAGGGATGGGCGTCCCCGGTGCCCGGGCCTCGGTGACCGGACCTGGGGCTACGTCGGTGCAGCGGGCTCCGGCGGGGGCCTGTGTATTTGTCGCGGTCGACCCCGGGGGGTCATTGTGTGTGGTCGCTGGTGGGGTTTGTCCGGTTCTTCCCCTTGGTCGGACCTGGGGAGAGGACGAGTGGTTCGTCCTGTTCGGGTGGTCCTGGGGACTCTGGGCTCGGGGTCCTTCCTGGGGTCTTGGGCTTTGATCGCCCCTTCGTCTGTCTCGGGCTTTGGGGGGACGGGTCTCTGATGCTTCACACTCGCTACTAAATGTTCTATTGGAGGAACCTTATTCACTTATGCATGCTCACAACCACACACAAATGGATGCAGGGATGTATATGTAGATATATGCAGATATGTAGATGGGTATATGAATGAATATAAATGTATATGTATGTATACTGTATATATATTTGTAGGAATGGGTATGTGTATTTATAGAAAGCTACTGCAAGGTCATGAATATTATCAGTCTTTATGCATGTATGTTTCGTTGCTGTGTTCTGTCATGTGCTTTGCAGGATTGTGGACGGAGGTTGGGTGTGTTTGCCTTGTGCTCTTTTTGTGGATAATTGTTGTTTTGTTGTCTTACTTTCTCTTTTCTTTCTTTCTCTCTTAAAAAAAATAAAAATAAAAAATACATATTGGAGTGAGAGGATGGCTAAAAGGTTTGAAGGGAGGCCATCTATAAATGAAAAAAAAAACAACTTTCAAGTGAAGTGTCTTGGGTTAGGTTTAGGGTCTTGGTTAGGTTTAGAGTAAAGTGTCTCTGGTTAGGTTTAGGGTCTTGGTTAGGTTTAGAGTAAAGTGTCTTGGGTTAGGTTTAGGGTCTTGGTTAGGTTTAGAGTAAAGTGTCTTGGGTTAGGTTTAGGATCTTGGTTAGGTTTAGAGTAAAGTGTCTTGGGTTAGGTTTAGGGTCTTGGTTAGGTTTAGAGTAAAGTGTCTTGGGTTAGGTTTAGGGTCTTGGTTAGGTTTAGAGTAAAGTGTCTTAGGTTAGGTTTAGGGTCTTGGTTAGGTTTAGGGTCTTGGTTAGTTTTAGGCACAAGGGTAACTGGGTTAGGTTTAGGGTTGGTCCTCTGGGTCAGGTTTAAGGTTAGGTTGAGGAAAACTGTCACATAAGCTGAAATAAACAAAAACGCTACACTTCCGGGTTGACAGAAACACGTTGCCTACTCACAGCGATTATAACGTTGATAACATTCTGTTAAACATGCTAGTAGGTAGTAGGTTACCTATTTTTTGCTACGAATGGGGATGATAACAGTTGATAACGCCCATTATATGGACTGACAACATTCAAACGCGCTGTTCTGGAACAGTTACATGTGACACTTGTAGATAATTTTGAAAATGTATTTGTTTTCCTGTAAAAAAAAATAAAGTTCTGAAAAATGTACTGATTCATGCCCAATAATCCAAGTAGAAAAATCCAAACAAAGGTAAGTCAGGTCCTCTGGATGGTTTCTTTTTGTTGAAACATTTTGTCTTTTAAAATACTTCATCAGACCGAGGAGCTGCAAAAACATGCATCAGGATATTTTGAATCACTTTGGCCGTGGCTGCCTCAAACGAGTCGGCGGGGGAGAGGGCGGACTCCAGAAATCGCCTGAGCACCATCAAACTAGTTGACCCTCTATGAGAGGTGCTATTTATGAGACTGAGTTTGTTGTGCTCCTCCAACTGATGAAGTCTTTTAGATGAAAGACAAAGCGTTTCAACAAAAATAAACCATCCAGAGGACCTGACAACAGTTCAATTCTGAAAAGATGCAACTTTTTGAAAATGCTGCTGCAAAATCAGACATTTTAAGCTGCATCAATCCCGAAAAAAGTTTGTAAACCCTAAAGATTCTGGTTTATTTTTTAAAAATGTGTGTGGTAAAATTATAAATAAAGTAAAAGCATTTACTGTGTATAAGCTTAGGTTTCAGTTATACAAATTTAAAAAGTGGGCATGACGTCATGCATTTAAATAGCCTCTGTAAACAAAGAAGACGGCATGTGAAGTGTTCATGTCAAGTCTGTTGGACAACAGAGACTTCAAACTTTATAAAAGTAGTGTTTTTATATTGATTTTGTTTTATATTTACTTCAAAATACAACCAGAAATATGACAGGTAATTGTTGCCATATTGTGTGCATTTTACGCACGTGGAGTGCA
>JBBPBX010000046.1:137321-155889 GCA_038048925.1 Garcialebias charrua | reverse complement strand
AAAAGTGAATGAATTCAAAATGAAACTCATATTTCCGATTTTCATGAATTCACCACATTCGTGAAGCAACCAATCAGAAAGCATGGCATCCATTTTCTCTCGTGATCGCAAAAAAAAACAGAAACATTAAGTTTTGGCGATTGTTGGAATCAAACACTGTTGATAGTTCGGACTTTTGCAGGTTTGTTTGGTTTTTTGATTATTTAGTGTGCATTAGTGTGTGTGCAGAGTTTGTAGTTGTTTTTTGGTCTGTTTGTCAGAATGAAAGGGGGGAAAAACACAGAGAATTTGTGATGGAGATACTGTTTTGACACATATTGTAAATAGTTGTAAAAAAAACGCATGGGAAATTGCCCACAATATGATGTAAAAATATGTATACTAATTCGTTTTTTACTAAGTTTGTACACAAGTTCTTAAAATTTACCAATTACATTTTCATTTTAGGCTGTCAAAATGGTTCGTTCAATATTTTTGTGAATTTCATAGTAAACATATCAATATTTTTCATACTCGTGTTTTTTTTATGTTTTTTTTGCTCCAATGTGATAATGCATTTTGTCAAAATGAAACTAAAACTGTAAAATCATGAAGCCTAAGTTGTCCTGAAAATAATGATACCAAACAAGGCAAGGTAAATAGTTTTTATAATGAAAATATAAGGGTAATTCAAAGTTATACCAAAACTGCCATTTAGACCCCAGACCCCATCTGCTGGTCACAACACATCTGCACCTCGTCTTTGGAAGAGTCATGGGAGCATCAACACAGCAGAGCAGCTAAGACGAAGGGGCTCAATGATTGGAGCTTTTATAACCAAAGATGATGCACGACAAGCTCCGCCCTCCATCTGTATTCATTACTGACACACACAGGCAATTGACACCCTGTTTTCGTCAAACATGCCTGCTGTTCTGCTCTCTGATAGCAGAAGTTTACTGCTGAGAGGCAAGATGTGGTGGGGTAAGCCTGTGACCTGTGCTGCCAGAATCTGGAGGGGGGATATACATCATGCCGAGTCAAATTTGATTATGGAAGGAGAGTTCTGTTCACTTGTTTACAGTTTTAGCTACAAGGGATAATTCATTATTTATGTTCTTTTACAACATGGAAATAACCAAATGACTCAGCTCCTGCACACATCTGCAAGAGTTAATAATGCATGTGTAGCGCTACAGCAGGATATAATACATTTTAAAGTTTATTTTTCTTTCAGATATAACAAAGAATCATTGTTATTGGTGCAATACAGCTATCTGAAAACCTGAAGAATTTCTAAGCTGTGATTCTCCTTTATAATCACTATAACATTAGTGATATAACTTGTTCCTTGTGGACCTAAAACTGACTGCATTTGTTATAAAAACAATACCATTTACAAGTTTTCATCGAAGAAAGACCCACTTCAGGCTGCCTGTTTCTGTTGCATTTACTGTACTGTAGTAGGTTTTAGGTCTTAAAGTGTTGCTCCTTAATTGTCATAAAGCTTTCACGCTGTAAACTTTTGAAATCTCACTAGGTGATAATGAATGAAAGTTTTAATCTCTGCTGCTTGTTTATAAAAGCCTTGTGTAACGTGGTCTTGTGTTTTGTAATTAAAACTACCTAATACTAAAAAAATAAAAGATCTCTCTTGTGGAACCAACTTCTAGTTTCTGTCCATGAGGCTGACATCTTGTCTACTTTTAAGATTAGGCTTACCGTACGTTTCGAGGTAAAAGTCACTTCTGTGTATAAGCCGCTTTGTCCAATTATTGGGAATAATTAGAAAAAATCCATAAATACGCCGCTTCGCACTATAAGTTGCATCTATTATGCGTCACCGCTACGCGACGCATCAGCGCCTCATTTGCCCTGCTGAAAATGGCGGCCACAGAAGCGAGCCAGCACGGAAGGACTTTACAAGATTAACACGGTAAAAACAATTATTTCTTTTCTGAGAAAAAATATATTTCTTAGCTGACATTATAGCACAAGGGTTCCTGAGCTTAACCGTTCACTCTGTAAGCCTAAAAAATATCCGTCGAGTGGTTTATGACTTTAAAACGGAAATAAAACCAAAGCTAACGAGACGATTCCGTCTCTAAAAACACAAATAAAAAATCTAATTTTATCTCAAATGTCTTATACAGGGCAACAGTTTGTACATTAAAGCTCCGCTGACATCATCTTTTAACTTTCCATAAAATGGTACAACATATTTAAATATATTAAGATTGACCTCTGATCGTTTTTGCTAAAACAATGTGAAATTAATGAAAATTCCTCTCCAAAATAGTTTAAAATTAGCGCCGTTTATTTACACGGTAAATTCGGGTTTTTCCGGTCACGTGATTGTGACATCACATACAGATCTCTGCTCCAACGGCACATTTAATACAATGAATAAAGATACGAACGCATCCGTCAAATTTACCCATTTAATACTTTAGATTTTAGCGATTTGGCTTCAGTTCGTGAAGAAGAAGTTATTTTGAGTGATCAAAAATCAAACAGCATGGTTTCTTTTGTCCGTGCTGCTTTTTTTTTCAGGAGAGGTTTCACATTCAATAAGCGAACAGCAGATGTCAGCAAAGCCATTGTGATTCCTCTTACAGTGCACTGTAAGATTTATCACGATGGCTTTGCTGACATCTGCTGTTCACTCCATGAATAACTTCTTCTTCACGAACTGAAGCCAAATCGCTAAAATCTAAAGTTTTAAATGGGTAAATTCGACGGATGCGTTTGTATCTTTATTCATTGTATTAAATGTGCCGTTGGAGCAGAGATCTGTATGTGATGTCACAATCACGTGACCGGAAAAAAAACGAATTTACCGTGTAAATAAACGGCGCTAATTTTAAACTATTTTGGAGAGGAATTTTCATTAATTTCACATTGTTTTAGCAAAAACGATCAGAGGTCAATCTTAATATATATATATATATATATATATATGTTGTGCCATTTTATGGAAAGTTAAAAGATGATATCAGCGGAGCTTTAAACCCCATATAATTACACTCTGTAAGCAGAAAAAATATCCACCGAGTGGTTTATGAGCTATATATCTAAATAGTAGGTACAGAATCTAACGGTAGCTAACCGCTAATAAAATATTGTTTTTTTATCTCAAACATCTCATAAAGCTAGTCAGTTGTAAATGACCACCAAATAATTACGCTCTATAAGTTTCAAGAAAATCCGCGGTGTGGTTTATGAGTTATCTTGCTAAAAAAAACAGCTAACAACACAGCTAATAGCTACATCCAGAGCAGGAGGAGGACAGCGACAGAGTCAGTCCGAGCAGAGGAGGCTTTTTTCAGACACATGAGCTAGAAACGGTCGGTGTACTCTCTGGAAGTGGTACTGCACTATTTTTTTGCCAAAATGAAAAACGACAATATCAGAGCCAAAAATGGGTCTAAAAATATGGGAAAAAATCCATAAATATGACGCTTCGGCATATAAGCCGGAGGACATGCAAATTAGTAAAAAAAACAGTGACTTATATGCCAAAAAGTACAGTAATCCTTTTTAAAGGGGACCACACATGCAAAATTCACTTTTTAATTTTTGTTTTACTCAACTTTGGGTATTTACTTCATAAAAAAACAGTCCTTGTGCCAAAAAAATGCACCCAGTGGTTTATTTACTCTAAGTAGATTTATTTTACTGTGATAAGATAGGTTTCGTTTTCAAATCATCGCGCTTGTGACGTCACAAGCGCCAGGACAACCCACCTCGAACCTGAGTCCAGCCCCTCACCTAGCAACCCCTGGTGCGGCTCAACCCACTTCAGTATAATACACGTCACGGTTGCCGAGCAGTTTTGGAGCTGACCCGGCGGTCATTTATTTATTTATTCATTTATTTAGCCCCCGGGGGGGCTAGGGGCTTGCCCTGCTCCAGCCACGCAGCACATCTTGAGTAAAACCAGAATGTTTTATTACCTTGTTTGAACTCTGTCTCGTTGAAACTGTGCACACACACACTCTCGCGGGGCGACAGTCTGAAACGTACAAGCACCACTGATCGATATACTTTTCAGATTAGCAATTTATTTATTTTAAGAATACCTTTCACTTCATCAAAATCTAATCAAAACTCCAGCGTTCTAAAAGTAAGTGGTTGTATTTGTTTCTTATACGATGAAGGACTGCTTTTGTTCAACTGCTAGCTTGGGTCTGTGAGATAAATGGCTGTTGTGGCACCCAAAGGACCGGGGTTCGCTTCCCGGCCACGGCATCTTTTTTTTTTTTTTTGTTTCGGAGAGATCGGGTGAGGGCTGCAGGGAGCTGCTGGCTTTTGAGGACCGTGTGGGTCCGGTGACGGTCAGAGGTTGCCTCATACGGATAAATTAACTGGAAACACTCGGTGAACTTTGTGTGTGTCTGGATTGGATGTGCAGCCGCGGATCGAAGCGCCGCATGCAACTAGCGGAGCTACGCGGGCTGTTTGTTACCGAAGGAGGAGGAAGAGCTAATTTTAGCCTCGGATTCGGGAGGGCATGATAAAAGGAGCAGCTAATGGCGGCGCGCACAAACAGCTTTCGGTAAGTTATCTTAAGCTAGCACTAACAGTAAGTCAAACGAGTAATAAAAAAAGGCTAATTTTAAAACAACAACAGATTTGAGATACTGGCTGTTACAGAGGGCGGAGTTAATGTAAACAGAGTTTTGACGGGCGTGGACTTCAGACCTCATTATCATAAACAGGTCGTTTAGAACGGAAGTTAGAAATGGCAGAATTAAAAAGGGTATAATTTATTATCTAAGAATTATTTTGTGTATTAAATTGAAGGAACGGGGTCTGGATAGCACACAGACATACCATAAAATTTTAAAAAACCCATCTGAGGTCCCCTTTAATAAATCCTATACAGTAGTTTGGACTGGCTTGGTTTCCTATTGCTCATCCTATGCTGCTATAGGTTTTAACTACTGGAGGACAAATTGACCTCATTTCTTCAACTGAATACAAATTCATAGTTTGTATTTGTAATTAATTATATCTCAACGAGTATTTTTGTCTTTCCTCCTAGTGAGGGACCTGCTCGCCTCCATTCTGGACCATTTCTCCTTCCTGTCCTCTCAAACCCAGCTGGATGAAGCAGATGGACACTTGTCCTGAGCCTGGATCTCCTCAAAGTTTCTTCCTGTTAAAAGGGAGTTTTTCCTTTCCACTGTTGTCTTTGTCCTAGCTCAGGACTGTGAGGGAATGAAGTCTCAAAACAATCTGCTGATTCCTTCCGTCCTTAGATAAATAATGTTACTAATTGAATTTTTATGTACATGAATGTTCCTGATAAGTTCCCTGAGATGACTTCTATTGTGAGGCACTATATAAATAAACTGAATTGAACAGAATTTTCAGAAATATCACAAAAAATTTGAAGCTTTATAAGATAGAGTGTAGTGTACATTATAAACGTTATAAAGTATTATTTAATTGTTATTAATATAAATGATAAATTAACATCTTCCTTGCAGTATATATTTGACACAGTTTGGGGAATCATGATGGATTTCTGACAGGCAAGACAAAGTTAAAAGGTGTTCAGACTGATGAGAACAACATTTAAACACTAAAGAAAAGCATTTTATTTTAAATCAAAAGAGAAAATTAGCTTCCAAATTCACATTTCATGGTTTTATCTTGAGGTCCCTTGTTGCAACCTATATTTCCATTTCTATTTCTTTATTTATATGGCCATATCCGCAGTGCTCAATTGTGTGTCCAACAACTGGATAGCCAGTGGTGAGATTCTCAGCCTTTTAGCATGTTGAGCAAGGCACTAAACCCTGCATTGCTCCACACTTGCTCACTGTTGTGTGCAGTAAAAGGAGACATCAATGTGCATCTGCAATAACCACTGCTGTTTTTGACCAATTTGACCTGGTCTCACTGCCTAACCTCACCAAGGTGGTTCAGCAGATGAAACCAACAAACTGTTCTCTGGACATCATTCCATCAAAAATATTCAAACAGTCCTTTGATGTAATTGGTCCTTGTGTTTTGTCATTTATTAACAGCTGTCTATCTTCAGGTTTTGTGCCATCTGCTTTCAAACATGCTGTGGTCAGGCCTCTTCTCAAAAAACCAGGCCTGGATCCTACAGCTCTCTCTAATTTCAGACCAGTTTCCCATCTGTCATTTCTGTCAAAGGTCCTAGAAAATATTGTTTATTCAACTTCAATCTTTTCTTGAGCACAACAACCTGTTTGAAAATTTTCAGTCAGGTTTTCGAGCTCGTCACAGCACTGAATCTGCACTGCTCAAAGTACAGAATGACATTCTTCTGTCCCTGGATGCAAAAAACCCTGTTCTGCTGGTGATGTTAGACCTCTCAGCAGCTTTTGACACCGTCGACCATCAGGTACTAATCAACCGCTTGTCTCAGCTGGTTGGCCTCCAGGGAGCTGTGCTTGAGTGGTTCAAATCTTACCTGTCTGGGAGAACCTTTTCTGTCATGATAGGCGATCTGTCCTCCTCTTCATCAACCCCTCTGACCTCTGGCGTACCACAGGGATCCATTAATAATATAATAATAATGAATTCCATTTATAATGCACTTTTCATTAATAAAAATCTCAAAGTGCTGATCCATTCTGGGGCCAGTCCTCTTTTCTCTTTACATGCTGCCATTAGGATCAATCATTGCACGTCATAATCTGGCTTTTCACATGTATGCAGACGATTTACAAATCTATCTGCCAGTCACTCCCAACCCCTCACTCAGTTCAAACACTCTTGTCAACTGCTTAAATGACATTAAGTACTGGCTGTCTCAAAACTTCCTCCACCTAAACACAGAAAAACTGAATGCATTTTATTTGGTGCACCGTGACACCAGCAACATCCTTCCCAGTCCCAGTGTTGGTTTTCCCCTCCCCCACTTCAACCCGGTGGTCAGAAATCTTGGAGTGCAGCTTGACTCCAACTTAAAGCTTGATAAACAGATCAGTTCTGTTGTCAAGACCAGCTTTTTCCAGCTCCGTCTGCTCTCCAAAGTCAAGTCATTTCTCAGCCGTGGTGATCTGGAGAAGGCCATCCATGCCTTTGTGACCTCCAGACTTGATTATTGTAATGCTTTGTATGTTGGTATTAATCAATCCTCCATCTCCCGTTTACAGCTTGTACAGAACTCTGCCGCGCGCTTTTTGACCAACACACGAAAATATGAACACATCACTCCTGTCCTGTCCTCTCTACACTGGCTCCCGGTTCAGTTCAGGATACAGTTCAAGCTGCTCCTGTTTGTTTTCAAAGCTCTGAATGGACTTGCTCCTCTGTACATCTCAGAACTTTTGAAAGTCCATCAGCCCGGCAGAGCTTTACGATCTGCCAGTCAACACCTGCTGGAGGTGCCTCGCTCAAGGTACAAACAATGGGGAGACCGGTCATTTTCTGTTGCCGGCCCAAAAGCCTGGAACAGCCTCCCCCTTGAGCTGCGTGCCACCTCTGATCTGACTCTGTTCAAAACCAGACTGAAGACCCACTTGTTCAAAAAAGCTTTCAGTGTGTAACTTTTATTACTTTTGGTATTTTAGTATGTAGCATTTTTTTATTTCCATTGCCTTCTTTTATTACTGTTGTTTTTTATTCTATTTTCACTGATTTATTGTTCCAGTTTATTCATCTTTTTATCCTGTTAAGCACCTTGGTCAATGAGAGGCATTGTAGGAAGGTGCTATACAAATAAAGTTTATTATTATTATTAATGTAAAATGCTTTGTTCAACCCAGCAAATGTAAAATGAGCACTATACTAACATTTTCTCTCTCACTAACATGAATTTAATTATACAGCCAATGAAAGCAATGCAAAACTCTAAAAATACAGTTTGTTAGTATAGCTGTTTAGTAATGTGCATAAAGGATCATTTAAACTGCCGGTTGTGACAGAGCATGAACAACAGCTCACACATAAATGAAGCAGCAGGTTAATATGGTCAGTATTGGTGGGTTTGTCCAGCTTCACTACTTTCCCTCACTAATTAGTGGTCTAGAAAATATGAATCCTGCAAATACAATGCAAAACAAACATTAGCTTTGAAACAGCAGCTTTGTCTCCAAGGAAACAAAAAGTTTTGAAATGAACTGAACAGTAAGCGTGTCATCCTGACAGACAGCACATGAAAACGGTGCGGGACAGATGAGCAGTGGGAAACAGACGGATGATAACAGAAGAAAGACAGGAGGGGATTGAAGTGACAGCTGAGAAATCTGCATCAAAGCTGGCTGCAGATGAGATTTTATTTTACTTTGTGTGTGTGTTTTGTGTGTGAATGTGTGTATTTGTGACTCATGGTGATTGAGGTCAGATAAGGTAGAGAAGCAGCTGGCATTAAAGACAGAAGAAAAACCGAACCTGTCGGATCCACAGTTAGGAGACATTTATGCATTCTTTGCAGCTTTTTAATACACAAACGCTTCATGGCTCATGTTTCCATCTCCAAGATCACTTTATGAACCCTTGTCCTTTAACTTTATGACCATTCAATGTTCCTTAAAGGAGACCACAGATATGTTTTTAAAATTTTTATGGTATTTCTTTGGGGTTACCAGACACTGTTTATTCAATTTAATACACAAAATAATTCTTAGATAATCAATTATACCCTTTTTAATTCTGCCATTTTTAACTTTCGTTTTGAACGACCGGTTTATGATAATGAGATCTCGTGGCACGCCCTTCAAAGTTCTGCTTGCATTAACTCCGCCCTCCAAAGGCAGACGAGGACTGAGACTGAGCTGAACTGGACCACGACAGATCAGAGTGTACAAGTTGTCGTGTCATTTTTTATTCTTCCTCTGTAATGTCTCCTCTGACTCTCCCACCTATGGAAGCGTTTATGGGACGTATTTAAAACTAAAATGGTTTAGCAGGAATGCTTTTTCATTTCAAAGTCAAGCTGCCTTTTTTGAGTCATAAATAAAATTTAAAATGAATAAACCAAACTGCATTTTCATTTTCTTCTTCGAGACTGCTCAATTTGTAACTTAATTAAAATGATAAGTAAAATAACATTTAACATTTAATTTTCAATATATGTCTAAGTAAAAAGTGGCCAAAATTCATTTTGAAATCTCAATTTTGAAAATTAAAATGAAATAGCAGAAATGCTTTTTAATTTCAAAGTCAAGCTGCCTTTTTTGAGTCAGAAATAAAATTAAGATTAAATCATTTTCATTTTCTTATTCAGCACTGTTATATCTCATTGAACTACAGAGCAAACTGCATTTTCATTTTCATCCTGCACCCCTGCGCTCAAAGTGTGACAATATTCAATCTCAAAAGCAAACCCAGAGTAATTGAGACGAAATTAAAACTAAAATGGTTTAGCAGGAATGCTTTTTCATTTCAAAGTCAAGCTGCCATTTTTTGAGTCATAAATAAAATTTAAAATGAATAAACCAAACTGCATTTTCATTTTCTTCTTCGAGACTGCTCAATTTGTAACTTAATTAAAATGATAAGTAAAATAACATTTAACATTTAATTTTCAATATATGTCTTAGTAAAAAGTGGCCAAAATTCATTTTGAAATGTCAATTTTGAAAATTAAAATGAAATAGCAGAAATGCTTTTTAATTTCAAAGTCAAGCTGCCTTTTTTGAGTCAGAAATAAAATTAAGATTAAATCATTTTCATTTTCTTATTCAGCACTGTTATATCTCATTGAACTACAGAGCAAACTGCATTTTCATTTTCAGCCTGCCTTCCTGCGCTTAAAATGTGACAATATTCAATCTCAAACGCAAACCACGAGAGTGACGTAATGCGCTTGTCAGACAGCAGAGGGCTTGCGGAGTTTTAGACAGGAGGAGACAGTTTCCTCCTTCCGCTGAAAGACCTGCTGTGAACTCTTGTCACGGGCATTTTTATTTATATATTATTATTATTTCTATTTATTTACTACTGTAAATAGGCTCTGTTCACAAGTGCCGTAAATCACTTGCGCATTGACCGGAAAGGTAATTTCCAGCTTCCGGTCTAGCCCCGGTCTCTGTGAAAATAGTGCTGTCTGAATGTTTACAAGAGCTGCCCAAGACAATGTTCATCTTATCGTTGATTCCTGGTCCCCTGCTCCGACAAGCAAACGTAACAAGGGATTTAAATTGCATGTCTCAAGTTTTCTGCACAACTACGAGGGTAAGTAACGTTAGTTTGATCGCGTTGTGTTGTTGCTACCTGTTAGCGGCTAACGTTAGCCGCGATCTTTTTTTTGTATACTCACGTTATAGAAACAGATTTTCCACACTTAAACAAAACGGCTCATATTTTGTGATCATTCTACAAACATGCTGCTCTTCTCAGTTTCATGCAAAAATCAGGAGACAGCTGTGAAGTCGTTGTCAGGGCTCTGTGTCAGGTCCATGAAGAAAGCTGAAAAACCTCACCATAGGGTGAAGCTAGGATTGTTCAGATGACAGTTTTAAGATTGTTGGTTCAGTAACCCCACGTTCCTGTTGTTAATGTAGATTTAGCTAAGATGGTAATTAAATATTAAATAAAAATAGGATGGAATTGGCTACACTTTAAGAAGATGTAAACAGTTGAGTTTGGCCTTGCTAGTCTCCAGTGGGTTATTTGCTGCATGCATTGTTCTTTTAATTTGGTAATTCATGCATATTATTGTAGTTTTACTTTAATCTAAAGAACACACTCACAGCCCTTCTTCTTCTTCTGAAGGCTAGAAGTTACTCTCTGATTTAAGGGGGGTGAACATTTGTGCTCAAAACAGTTTTCAGTTTATTAAAAAATAGACTGTGTGCACCCTTATGTTATGTTTAACTTGTCTTCTAGTTTCCTGGAGGAATACGTCGGAGGACTGGGCAGCAGAGCAGAGGAGTGGAGCGAGGATGTCAGTGTGAGTCAGTCAATCTAGTACATTCAGCTACATACTGTATTTACATTCTTGGTCTAATTATTTTGACCTCGTGTGTTTTTATGCAGCTCTCAGAAACTAAAGTCTTCACTCCCTCATGTGCACCTGCTGCTGAGAACCATATCACACCTGGGCAAAGGTAATGTTTTCTCCACAGAGTCTTGATTTTACTTCATTTTTTATCGATTTTACCTGTTTAACTTGTCATTTTATTGTATATTAAATTGAGTTTTTAGTTCACTGTGTGTTAGTGTACTGACATGTAAATACTGTACTGTACACACTACACTAATATAGGTTCTGCAGGCTCTGTGCTGCACAAGATTCATATATCTCGCCTCTTTGCTGCAGAAGCCTGGTGTTGGAGGAGGAGAACCACCTTCCTCCGCTTCCACACAGAGTCTGGTCTTCACCAACTCCCACCATAACCAGCAGCCGCCCCCGAGCTGCAGCACAAGATTTTGATGGCCGCTACAGTGACACACAAGTTATCCTGGACTGTACAGAACTACGGTGTCAAACACCTTCATCCCTGCTCCTCCAGAGTAAAGTCTTCTCTTTGGTCAGGAAATGGAGATATGAAGTTTGACAGAAAAGCTGATGGCACAGTCTTGAAGAAAAACAAAATGCTGTCATTTACTTATATTGACATTGTCTTACATTTGTAAGTAGATATTCTTGATGGAAACATGTTGTACTGTTTTCTCTGGAGGTAAATAAAAATAAATGTCACATTTTTGTAAGTGCAGTACCTAAACATTTTATTGACCACTGTATTTTGGTATGTGGATATCTTAAATTAATTTTATGTGAGAATGTTATACCTATTGTACCTATGTAAGTTTTTTGAGAGGTCCAACTTTGAAAAACCTTGTTTATTTGATAGTGTCAAAAACAGGGTAAAGTTAAACAAACATTAACAATCAAATGCCTTAAATGAAAATTACAGATATATTATCCATTCAATTGGATATTTTTTTAAATTATTGTTAGTCTTGTTTAGCCACAGTAACAACACAATATCCTCTGTATTTCAATATTTGAACACTTTAATTGTGAAATAGAAGGTCGAAATTTTACAGGTAAGAAATCATATGCTAAAAACCTTTAAAATAAAACTTTTATTGATTTATGGAATCTGCTACCAAGTAGGTAAACAGATTAATGAGGGCTGAAAATTTTACAAAAAAAATCTTGTAATTGCTTTGACTGATAAGGTATTTAGCAGCAGCCAGGGCCAGCCTGTGCTGATGTGTTGGGGCGCAGACGACGCTGAAGAAGGGCTGCTTGTTGAGATGGACGTGCCAGAGGCAAGGAGGGGCCGGAGTGTCTCTGAACCAGCTGGCTCAGCACAAGGCTCTGGCTGCAGGCCAAAGTCACCTGCAAGCACACACACACAATAATTAAATCTATATCACGCACATACATTCAAACAGGACTGCACAGATACTGATGAACTTACGGCTGAACTGTGACGACAGAGAGGTGGTGTTAAATTCAGAAACCTTCATGTCCCCGCTGGAGGAGAATGGTGGAGGTACAGGTGCTCCCAAACCTGGCAGTCGACCAATGGAGGTGTTGCTTCCTAGGGTGCTAACAGGAGGAGCAGTCTGGGAGTGAAGACTTTAGTTTCTGAGAGCTGCATAAAAACACACGAGGTCAAAATAATTAGACCAAGAATGTAAATACAGTATGTAGCTGAATGTACTAGATTGACTGACTCACACTGACATCCTCGCTCCACTCCTCTGCTCTGCTGCCCAGTCCTCCGACGTATTCCTCCAGGAAACTAGAAGACAAGTTAAACATAACATAAGGGTGCACACAGTCTATTTTTTAATAAACTGAAAACTGTTTTGAGCACAAATGTTCACCCCCCTTAAATCAGAGAGTAACTTCTAGCCTTCAGAAGAAGAAGAAGGGCTGTGAGTGTGTTCTTTAGATTAAAGTAAAACTACAATAATATGCATGAATTACCAAATTAAAAGAACAATGCATGCAGCAAATAACCCACTGGAGACTAGCAAGGCCAAACTCAACTGTTTACATCTTCTTAAAGTGTAGCCAATTCCATCCTATTTTTATTTAATATTTAATTACCATCTTAGCTAAATCTACATTAACAACAGGAACGTGGGGTTACTGAACCAACAATCTTAAAACTGTCATCTGAACAATCCTAGCTTCACCCTATGGTGAGGTTTTTCAGCTTTCTTCATGGACCTGACACAGAGCCCTGACAACGACTTCACAGCTGTCTCCTGATTTTTGCATGAAACTGAGAAGAGCAGCATGTTTGTAGAATGATCACAAAATATGAGCCGTTTTGTTTAAGTGTGGAAAATCTGTTTCTATAACGTGAGTATACAAAAAAAAGATCGCGGCTAACGTTAGCCGCTAACAGGTAGCAACAACACAACGCGATCAAACTAACGTTACTTACCCTCGTAGTTGTGCAGAAAACTTGAGACATGCAATTTAAATCCCTTGTTACGTTTGCTTGTCGGAGCAGGGGACCAGGAATCAACGATAAGATGAACATTGTCTTGGGCAGCTCTTGTAAACATTCAGACAGCACTATTTTCACAGAGACCGGGGCTAGACCGGAAGCTGGAAATTACCTTTCCGGTCAATGCGCAAGTGATTTACGGCACTTGTGAACAGAGCCTATTTACAGTAGTAAATAAATAGAAATAATAATAATATATAAATAAAAATGCCCGTGACAAGAGTTCACAGCAGGTCTTTCAGCGGAAGGAGGAAACTGTCTCCTCCTGTCTAAAACTCCGCAAGCCCTCTGCTGTCTGACAAGCGCATTACGTCACTCTCGTGGTTTGCGTTTGAGATTGAATATTGTCACATTTTAAGCGCAGGAGGGCAGGCTGAAAATGAAAATGCAGTTTGCTCTGTAGTTCAATGAGATATAACAGTGCTGAATAAGAAAATGAAAATGATTTAATCTTAATTTTATTTCTGACTCAAAAAAGGCAGCTTGACTTTGAAATTAAAAAGCATTTCTGCTATTTCATTTTAATTTTCAAAATTGACATTTCAAAATGAATTTTGGCCACTTTTTACTAAGACATATATTGAAAATTAAATGTTAAATGTTATTTTACTTATCATTTTAATTAAGTTACAAATTGAGCAGTCTCGAAGAAGAAAATGAAAATGCAGTTTGGTTTATTCATTTTAAATTTTATTTATGACTCAAAAAATGGCAGCTTGACTTTGAAATGAAAAAGCATTCCTGCTAAACCATTTTAGTTTTAATTTCGTCTCAATTACTCTGGGTTTGCTTTTGAGATTGAATATTGTCACACTTTGAGCGCAGGGGTGCAGGATGAAAATGAAAATGCAGTTTGCTCTGTAGTTCAATGAGATATAACAGTGCTGAATAAGAAAATGAAAATGATTTAATCTTAATTTTATTTCTGACTCAAAAAAGGCAGCTTGACTTTGAAATTAAAAAGCATTTCTGCTATTTCATTTTAATTTTCAAAATTGAGATTTCAAAATGAATTTTGGCCACTTTTTACTTAGACATATATTGAAAATTAAATGTTAAATGTTATTTTACTTATCATTTTAATTAAGTTACAAATTGAGCAGTCTCGAAGAAGAAAATGAAAATGCAGTTTGGTTTATTCATTTTAAATTTTATTTATGACTCAAAAAAGGCAGCTTGACTTTGAAATGAAAAAGCATTCCTGCTAAACCATTTTAGTTTTAAATACGTCCCATAAACGCTTCCATACCCACCCTCTGCCTGTGCGCACGAGCTGGATGGAGCAAAGCACACACACACACTCACAGCGGGGCTATCTTTTTATCTGTGTTTCTCCGAGGAGCCGTGCTGGCCCGACACACACACACACACACTCACACAAACATGCACACATCTGTTCCCATCTGAAAACTATCAATTTTAAATCTGCTTAGTGCTCCATTATCTGCGCCAGGAGTTTAAAAAAAAAAGGGGGGAAAAAAAAATCATGGACAAGATGCGAACCCAGGTCTCCCGAGTGGCGTTCGAGCGCGCTAACCACTCAACCAAACTGGCAGTTGTACGAAAGTAGTCCTTCATCGTATAAGAAGTGTAATTCTTCTACGGTAATGTCGCCTGGACATTGCCATTAAAAATAAAATTAAGCCACGCATCTCTGCTCTCTGAGACTGGAAGAGTGTGTATCAACACATGTTGTGTAATGCAGCCAACAACGCAACATTTAACTTTAGGAGCCATTCTGCTGAGATGAACTATTCTTCTTCTTCTCCATTTGATTTATGGCGGATCGCAAACAACTGTTAGGTGCATACCGCCACCTAGTGTGCAGGCTGAGATGAACTCAGGAACCGCGTGGGTGGAGCATTACCAGGGGTTGCTAGGTGACGGGGGCGGGACAAAGGTTGGGATGGGTTGTGGCTGTGGGTTGTGGCTGCGGTTTGTGACGTAACAAACCGCAGGAAGTGCAATCGGGCCGTTTCTATCTAAGATAAATAAATATACTTATAGTAAATAAACCACTGGGTGCATTTTTTTGGCCTTAGGACTGTTTTTTTATGAAGTAAATACCCAAAGTTGAGTACAAAAACATTAAAAAGTGAATTTTGCATCTGTGGTCCCCTTTAAAGAAAATACTGATCACCTTATTATACTGATAACATTTCAAAAATATATGTACCAGTGCTTTGAATTATTTTTATTCACAATAAACTAGTCAATCTTTTAGAGCAATCACAACCTGAATTGTAAACAACAAATTATTATTATTATTATTTTTATTGCAACTCCATGAGGGCCTTTAGTAAAAATAATTACAAAAAATACCCTCACATTTCTGTTTGTTTTGTTTTTATTTACAAAATGTGTATTTTATGACAATAAAAAAGAGTTTGAAGCTGCTCCAGAAGTCTGTTGGAGTCAGTCTCCCCATCATCACAGACATTTACACCTCTAGATGCAGGAAGAGGGCCACCTGCATCATGAAGGACCCCACTTACCCAGCACACACACTTTTTGCCCCACTCCCCTCAGGCAGGAGGTTAAGGAACATCAAGTGTAGAACCACTAGACTGAGGAACAGCTTCTACTCTGAGGATGTTAGACTCATGAATATCTTACCAGGATAATCACTGTGAAAAAGAAAAAAAATCAATGCAATGCCACTTTGATTGTTGATATGTGCTGCTGATCTCATGCTGCTGATTATTTCATGTTGCTCTATTCATTCATACTCATCTACTCACACAGACTCATGTTTGGGCTGCTGTTGTTCACCATATTGTTTTGCATTATTAGTGTTTAGCATATTTCATAGTTTATATCTCAGATCCTTATTACGGTTTCTTTTTAGACTTTTTATTTTTGTATTGTTGGATGTAACTGGGACCCTGTGTACACAATTTAATTCTACCTCATGTACCACATGTGATGTGAATGACAATAAAACCTACTTGAACTTGAATAAAAAAGGCATTCTCCTCAATTAGCACACAGTATTGGTGTTAGCCAGTAAAAATAATCTGTGGTGTCAAAAACACAAGAATTCATCTTCAAAAAATACAAGGCATTGTAAGGAATATAGGGTGTGTGAATCTACAAAGAGCAGACCGTCCTCACACACTGAGTGACCGTGCAAAAAGGAGAATAGTGAGAGGCCACCAAGGCACGTTGTGACCACTTTAAAGGTGAGACAAGCTTCAGCAGGTGAGATGGGAGAGTCACCCAGGTTCTTCACCAGTCTGAGCTTCATGGGAGAGAGAACAAGACAATCACTGTTGAAACCTACATTAAACCATGACTAAAGCCTCTCTATTGTTTAGAGATTATAATAGAGCTTTTAATACAAGTTTGGAAGATTCACACGTCCCATATTCCTTCCATATCTTGATGATGGGTTTAACAGAACTTGTGGGAAAATGTAAGGCATTGTCGATCTTTTTTCAATAAACATTTGTCAACGTTTCAATTTCATTTTGACAAAAGTTTTTTATGAGAAAAAGGGCAATTTATGATTTCTGTTAACAATAATTAATTTTTGAAAGCAATAAAAACAGAAGACATTGAAGGGGTCATGATTTTTCTTTCAAAGGAATGTACAGTATTTGTTAAATTTCACAAAATATAAGCTCAGAATACAGATTATTATGGTGTTAAAATGTGGTAATAAAAAGTGTTGATGTAAACTAACACATTTACATGTAACAAAGGTTAGGTCAGGTCCTCTGGATGGATATTTCTACTGAATTTGCATATTATTGAAAGAAAAAAAGCTGAGTTCAGAACATAATTAACTAAACCATCAACGTCTTAGAAAAGTGTAGTAATTCAGTATTAGTTTGTATAGTGTTCTTTGATTGCAGAATCTTGTTTTGGAGAAACAGTTGTTTTGTAAGCCAAAAAACAACAACAACAAATAAAAACTGCATTAAAAACAGGCACTGACTTGGCTAGCCCCTGACTGGCCTGGACAATCTGCTCTGTTAAATAGTAAAATTAATATTTTTTATATACAGTATGAATGTTTCTGTTCACTTCCCTGAGATGACTTATGTTTTGACTTAGCGCTATATAAATAAACTGAATTGAAACTGAATTGAATTGACAAAGACATTAGTCTCTCTCTCCACATTCTGTTCTGATAGCACAGCTGGTAACCAGTGACGTACAGTCATGATGACAGGTGAGGCAGTGCCTCTCCTGTCATCATGACAAGTAAAATACTAAGAATGATAAGAGAAAAAACATTTAACCACTTGACTGTTCTATAAAACTGTTTTCTGAATTATTTCAACACTTGAATGGTCAGATCACAGAATTTTTACATATCATGTTCAAACAAATGCATTGGGTGTGGCAGTGTAGTGATCTGGTTATAAAACTGTTTTCTGAATTATTTCAACACTTGAATGGTCAAATCACAGAATTTTTACATATCATGTTCAAACAAATGCATTGGGTGTGGCAGTGTAGTGATCTGGTTTCACCTCTGGTGGCGCTGTGTCATTTACAATATATGAAATAGGCAGTTGGTGCATGCCCATTGCTGTCTCTCTTTATATCAGAGTCAGAGAGTCAGAGAGAGTCAGAGTCAGAGAGTCTTTATTGTCATTTGCACCGCATCTGGTACATGAGATGAAAACGAGATTATGTACACGAGGTCCCAGTTACATCCAACAACAATGAAAGAGAAAAACAGTAATAACATCTAGAACTAACTAAGAAAAGCATCAACTAGTAATACACTAAGCCTAATATAGTGGGAATAAACAGCAGCACGAACATGAGTTTGTATGAGCAGATGGTCACAGATGAATACAGCAACAAGAAAACAGATCAGCATCAGCATGATGTGATATTTTGCAGTGTTTATTTTTATTTTTTATTTATTCATGAGTCTAACAGCCTCAGGGTAGAAGCTGTTCCTCAGTCTAGTGGTTCTACATTTGATGCTCCTCAACCTCCGTCCTGAGGGGAGTGGGGCAAAGAGTGAGTGTGCTGGGTGAGTGAGGTCTTTCATGATGCAGGTGGCTCTTTTCCTGCATCTGGAGGTGTAAATGTCTGTGATGGTGGGGAGACTGACTCCAACAGACTTCTGTGCAGCCTTCACCACTCTCTGTAGAGCTTTCCTCTCTGCAACTGTGCAGCCTCCATGCCACACGTTGATGCTGGAGCACAGGATGCTCTCC
>JBBPBX010000046.1:116493-127268 GCA_038048925.1 Garcialebias charrua | reverse complement strand
TTAAAGAAACGAATAAACAATGAACTGAACAATATAAAACTCCCTCATTTACACTAACTATTTACAAAAAGTGACTTACAAAGGTGCAGATTTACAAATCTCCAACAACTATTTCAAACCTCAATAAAACCTAAATATCAAAACTAGGCAGCTGCTCTGTGCAGCAGGATGGTGTCATCTGGTGCAAGCTGTATAAAATAAATGTGTCTCTACCTTAGTGGCACTTCTGACACTGAGAGGAGGAGGCCAGGGTCTCATAAGTTGCGAGGCGCAGGCAGGTCTCCAGATGATCATCAGTCATTGTGGATCTGTTTTTGGACTTGATGATTTTCATGTGTGAAAAAGCAGACTCACACAGGTAGGTAGATCCAAAAAGTGCTGAAAAGTGTCAAAGCACATCTTCGAATGTAAGGATACTTTTCTTCTGAGAGCAGACTCCAGAACTCCACGCCAGGTGATGCTCGAATTACAGATGAGGCAAATAGACTTTGAATTAGAATAAACAAAAAAATACTCCTCCCACTCTGTATGAAAATAATACGTTTTTGTTTGCTTGTTTGCTAGTTTTCCATCCATGTTTACTGTGCACCGACAGCTTTATGTGAAAGGGAGACAATTCAACTTACTCCTTCATTTTTAAAAACTGTGTTAGGATAGGCTAAGTACTTGGTGACCGTACAGTACTGTACATGTATTCATTTGTAAAAAAAAAAAAAAAAAATATTTTTTTTTTTTTTTATTTTTTTCCCTGGGGGCCGGACCAAAGGTGGGGGCGGGCCGGATGCGGCCCGCGGGCCGTAGTTTGGGGAACACTGCCCTCCAGCCTTGGGCTCAGACCTTTCATGGGGGCTGTCTCCATGATTTTCCATCTGCCTGCAACGGACCAAACTCTACGGACCTGTTCGGTTATGCGGGGAAACCTTGTGTGTTTTTATTTTTTTATAAAATGTGTTCATTTTAAGATACAATACAAAACAATCCCATAAACGACAAGAATACAAAATGTAAAATTAAAGGTAGCAGAAAGAAGAAAAAATCCTATTATATCTGCCCCTTTTTCAAACAATTAGTTCAAACAATAATGATCTTCATGTAACAAAACAAAATGAATAACTCTTTCTAATTTTTCTAACTCTAATACAATACACATTAAGCTACTTCATACATTTTTTTTAACAATTCAGTTTTGATCATTTTCTTAAATGTACACAATGACTTGGCATTTTTAACATCATTCTCCAAACCATTCCATAATCCAATCCCTGGATTGAGGTGGACTGTCCCTTAAAACTAGTTCTGAATTTTGGTTTTACAAATATGTCTGTCCCCTTAAGATTATAACATCTTTGTCTTTTAACAAAATGTATTTGGATATTTAAAGGTAATGTGTTATTCTGAGCCCTATACATAACTGATAAAATACTATAATCTACCAAATCATGGAACTTCAATAACTCCAAAATAATGTGCTTTTACACACTGACTTGGCATTTTTAACATCACTCTCCCAGACCATTCCACAATCCAATTCCCTGGATTGAGGTATACCGTTCCTTCAAAGTAGTTCTGTATGTTCTCCGTCTGCTGGACCCAGTTCTAGAGGGCTGTCTGGGAGGCAGCTGCTGCAGTCATTATTACCATCATGCTGCTGAAGGGACCTGCTAACAAGACCTGCTAACGATGTTAACAAGACCACGTTGCTAACCGAACCATGCCACTAACAGTACCATGGCCCTGGGGACTCTGGGCTCGGGGTCCTTCTTGGGGTCTTGGGCTTTGATCGCCCCTTCGTCTGCCTCGGGCCTTGGGGGGGCGGATCTCTGATGCTTCACGGTCGCTACTGAATGTTCTATTGGAGGAACCTTATTCACTTATGCATGTTCACAGCCACACACAAATGGATGCAGGGATGTATATGTAGATATCATATGCAGATATGTAGATGGATATGTGATATGAATGTATATGTATATATATTTGTAGGTATGGGTATGTTTATTTATGGAAATCTACTGCAAGGTCATGAATATTATTAGTCTTTATGCATGTGTATTTTGTTGCTGTGTTTTGTCATGTGCTTTGCAGGATTGCGGACGGAGGTTGGGTGTGTTTGCCTTGTGCTCTTTTTGTGGATAATTGTTGTGTTTTGTTGTCTTACTTTCTATCTTTCCTTTCTCTCTTAAAAAAAAAAATCATATCGGTGTGAGAGGATGGCTGTGAGGTGAGAAGGGAGGCCATCTATAAAAGGGGAAAAAAAAGAGAAAAAAAAAAAAAAAAAACTAACAGTACCATGGTGTGAACAGGAACATTTTGCTAAGATGTCATCAGAAACACTCCACCAATAGGAACATGCTGCTGTTGATTTATTTCTTTTTCACTTTTGGCACCTTGTTTCCTTATTTTTGTTGAATGCTTTGAATAAATTGAGAAAGCCTTTTGGACGAAGGGCAAAACGTTTTCTGTTACAAATAAAGTCCAGCTGTTTTTGTACTGAACGCTTGTTCTGGCTTTGAATAAATCCCAGTTTATGTTAGTTTCGGGGCTCTGAGTCAGACTCCGCTCGCATTAAGTATGTGAACTATAGCCGAACTGAACGTATGAGAATCATGCTGCTGTTGTTCGGTGTATTGTTTTGCACTATTAGTGACTGGCATATATCTTAGACCTTTTAGCGTACCGTTGGGCTTTTGTGTAGCATATATCTTAGTTTATATCTTAGATCCTTATTTACTATTTCTTTTTACACTTTATATTTTTGCTATTGTTGGATGTAACTGGGACCCTGTGTACACAGTTTCAATCCACCTCATGTACCACATGTGATGCGAATGAAAATAAAAAACCTTGAATCCTTGAATATATAAAATCTATTCTATATGTTGCGTGTTTAGTTCAAAATACTAGTTTGATTGCACACGGATGAAGCATCAACGAGAGATTATCCCAATAGTATTAAAAGTTTTTTATTTATTCCAAAGTCTTACCATGTTTTTTATACCCCTTTGTAAAAGTAACAAATTATTCTTATTACTGATTTGATGCAGCAGCGTATTACTACTGTAGTGATTGAAGACAAAATACCACCAGCGATTTGACAGAATGAGGACAGCATGGCAGATATTTTTCTTTCTGGCACAGTACGTTGTATTAAAGTGAATCTGATAGAGCATGATGCATGGTGTGATTTTTCTTTTTGCTGCTCATCACCCACAGCCAATAGTGGGACACGGACTAAAAATAATTGCTTCAAATGATAATTACTACAAAGCTTCAAAAACAAATCATGCTTAATTATTATTTCTCCATGTGCTTTTTTCACTTTTGTAATTAATCATGGCTTCAGATTTTGTGGTTTTCACACAGTTAAATGAAAATGAAAGAAGAAATATGCTACTGAGCATGAAACTGCATGGCAGAAGAGCCAATAAATGTGCTGCTCCTATCAAACTGGAATGACAGGAAAAATAATTATGTAAACAGAAAATTAAACGCTTCCTCCTGTTGAGGAAATGAAGGTTGAATCTCTCTCATCCACTTCAATTTCTCATTGCTCTTCCCTTCAGCAGCACACTCACCCCACACTCTCCTTTTATGAATCTGAACATATAATCTGAGTTTCACTGCTATCTGTTAGATGGTTGCAACATGGTTCCCGTCTTTTCAACTCTGTTAAAATGAAAATAGCACAAGTCCATGCTTCTGTTTCTTACACTGCTGTTCAGAAACACTATTCCAGTCTGCTCTAAGTCCCATTGTCTATACATGCCCATCCCAAGAATGAAATGGACCATTAACAAGATTAGCCCACTCATTTTGCAGCTGACAAAGGCTCTACCATAGGCTGCTGATCATTAGGCTTGCAATCGAGACAACAGTGATCAGTAATCTTACGCCATACTCCAACTGATCTGTGGGGGCTTATTTATTGTGCTCTGAAGCGTATGACATAATGGAACCTTTTCTTTCTCTTAAAAAAAAGAAGTGCAATACAAAAGGGATGAGGTGAAGGGTTGAGGGAAACAAAGAGTAAGTAAAGATAGAGGGAGACTTAACCTCTTTTTTTTGTCTTACTCCAAGTCATTATAGATATCAGCTACAGTAAAAGGGGCTCTTGAGGTGAAGACCTTACTTTATGTCTCCATTCAGTCAACATGAGGGCAGGAAGAAGGGCTCCTGGATGCTTGTCAAGAGTGATATTTTTAAGACATAAAGGTACAAGTATAAAATATGTAATTAACACTGGAAGTAAATGGTGGTTTACCCATGAAGTTTATTTTTATAGGCAGTTTTCAAGCAGCTAGGTACACATTCACACGGACTCAAACATATCCAATGGCTTTCCAAATTATGTTTTCAAACCAAGGCTGCAAAATGAATATGCACTATACTGTACCTCTTAAAAGCATCAACCAGGGGTGCCCAATGTGTTGATTTCAATCTACTGGTTGATCGCAAAGTTAGCATGAGTAAATTGTCATTAAAAAACAGACAGCCTATCGTCCATCTACAAAATTTGAGAAAGTTGAGTCCACTTTAATCAAACTCTAGTCTGTTTGCCTAGAAAGTCCGGTTCATTTGGGGAGGTGTGAATGTGCAATCAAACTCTGATGTGGACCAAAAAAGCGAACTCTGGTCTGCCTATAGTTAGCTCGACTGACTCAGTGCAGTGTGGCTGCAAACAGCACCAATTGAAACTGTAAACAAATGTTTGGAATTTTGGTCCACAATCAAACCAAGTCTACTGGACTAGTGTGAAAATGACAACGCACCAGCCTTCATTCTCTCTGAAACCGAAGGTTTATGAATCCAGGTCTCAGGGGCCGTTTACACGGTGCATATTTTTGAGTGAATCTGCTCCTTTCTCTCTGCGGTTCCGTTGTTCATTTACACGACACCCGTGGCCCCCCATCTTTGAATTCAGAGATTTCTCAACCCACCTTCCAGAGTGGAGGTTTTTTGCTGACCACCCGCTGATGACATAAACATCTCCCACTGAGGTTTTGCGTTAAACCGCAAGCGCACACACACGTCCGGACAGACTGCATATTTCTATCAACATGGCGGCGGACACAGTGCTTTCTGAACTACAACTGATGGAATGTATTTTTAATCTCATAGTTAATCTACATCAGATTCCAGGTGCTGTGACTGACATCTGTGTTGGAAGAGACACAGTTGGATCCAGGTCTAATATTGCTGTTTATATAACGAGCCTGTCGAAGCAGGCGTGCACATCACACTGCACTATAACATACTAAAATGTGCAAAATAATAGGTTTAATAATAATAAACAGTATTTATGTTAGTGTGAGGTATATAATGAAGCTCTCTGAGCTAAATGAAGCTATCTGGACATTATGTATTTCAAATTACATGATTAAAATGATGCAAAACATATTGCATGTTATTAAAGTTGAAAATGAAGACATCAGGTTTATTTTTTGTTTATTTATTCAACACCACAAACTGTATGTCACACAAACACTAATTAAACTGAACACACCCTGAAACACGTTAACTGTAAACTACATTGACTTGATAACTGGACTCTGCTCTGTTTTCATCCTGGATACTGGTCCCATGTTGTTCATCTGGCTCATTCAGTCATTCCTTTGATTCATGTAGCTTAAAATATTGAATGGATTGTAAAAAAGAACTGAGGAGAATTTTAAATAAATAGTTCATCCAACATCTCTCTCTTCAACGTCCTGCTACACTGCACCTGGGCCGAGCCTCGTTCAGAACTGGTCCGCCTGGTGAGAACAGTTTCTCCTCGCAGCAAAAATACAACTAAAAACTCAGTTGGTTGTTTTGTAACCAAAGTAAACACAAGTTAACAATATTAAGAACATTAATTTACCTGCTGCAAATCAGCTACTGATTATCAAGGAGTAAAGTTTGACATCATCATCGTCGACTCTGTTCTGGTCCACTCTGCGACCGGTGTGGAGCTGTTAGATGAAGCGGTCCCGCTTGACGTCAAATCTGTTGACTCATCCAGAATCCAGCTTTAGTTTGTTGTTAAGTTGTTGTTAGCTGAGCTTTTAGCCCAGAGGAAAGTCTTTACAGGGAGCAGACCGAGGCAGTACGCATGCCCATTAGGTGAAGGTACAAAATTCACAGCGCCAACTAATAACCCGGCATGGTAACTACAACAGATTCAGGGGGGCGGGGGAGATTCCTCCGGATGCATATAAACACAGAATTTGTCCGTGTCGATGTGGATCTTTTCCTCTAATTAACATACAGAAAAATCTATGTTTCCCCCCACCGTGTCCATGTAAATATGCCCTCAGGGTGGAGATTTTCCGTGAAACCCCCCTTCTACAGGTGTGCAGTGGAGAGCATCCTGTGCTCCAGCATCAACGTGTGGCATGGGGGCTGCACAGTTGCAGAAAGAAAAGCTTTGCAGAGAGTGGTGAAGGCTGCACAGAAGTCTGTTGGAGTCAGTCTCCCCACCATCACAGACATTTACACTTCGAGATGCAGGAAAAGAGCCACCTGCATCATGAAAGACCCCACTCACCCAGCACACACACTCTTTGCCCCACTCCCCTCAGGACGGAGGTTGAGGAGCATCAAATGTAGAACCACTAGACTGAGGAACAGCTTCTACCCTGAGGCTGTTAGACTCATGAATAAATAAATAATAAGAATAATCACTGCAAAATATCACATCATGCTGATGCTGATCTGTTTTCTTGTTGCTGTGTTCATCTGTGACCATCTGCTCATAAAGACTCATGTTCGTGCTGCTGTTTGTAATGATGTTTTTCTATTACTCTAGGGCTTAGTGTATTTCTAGTTGGATGTTTTTCTTAGTTCATATCCTAGATGTTATTACTGTTTTTCTCTTACATTTTGTTGTTGGATGTAACTGGGACCCTGTGTACATAATCTCATTTCATCACATGTACTACATGCGATGCAAATGACAATAACGACTCTCTGACTCTGACGCTGACTCTGAAATGCTCCCAAGTGTGAAGTCGCACATGCGCACTACAGGTGGTTCCAATCAAAAGTTTTTCTGCACTAACAACAGTTATAATAAATGTCAGAGAGCAGAGCGTTTTAGTGCTGCTCATCCTTTTTCAGCATGTCGGAGCAAAACTAATAACATCCAGGCTCCAAAGAGACGTTAGTATTATAATCCGTTTGGTTATAAATGTCATGCAGACGCTGCATGCACAATGAATGCAAGTGAGCCCGACATCAGGCTTACCAGATAAATTTAAAATCTATTTTTTTACCCCCTCCTTTCTGTGCATATGTTCAACAAACAAAACACACACCTCATCTTAGACCATCTTTACTCAGCACATATGGCAGTTTAGGTCAAAATACTATAATTTTAAAGCCACAGTACAGTACTATAGTTCATAATTAACTGGTAACCCGACTGACATGGAATCTACAGCGTTTTTGTGTAAACCTGCTTGTATTTTCTAAAAAAGCTAAGTCTGGTCCTCTGGACAATCAAAGCCCAGAGGACCAGACTTTGCTTTTTTAGATTTTTCTACCTGGATTATTGAGCATCGGGACTGCTTGTATTTTGTTTATTATTACCCCCAATCAACAATGAAAAACACTACCATTTCCAGAGGTGGTTTTCATGTAAGTTGGACCTTATTAGATCCCTTGGACTTGTCCGTTTTAAAAGTAGCTTGCATACTGAAAAAGTGTGGGCACCCCTGGCATAAACTCTGAATTTGATTTTTGCATAAAATCTGCAACAGTGTTGTTAACAATTACTGAAGGGCACATTACTGCTGTAGTAGCAACATCAATTATTCTACATTAATAAAAGAACAACAAAACAAAACCAAGAGAGAATAACAATCACCAATCAGCCAGTCGGCGAGCAGACTACGCTGGCTCTTTTAAGCCTGACTGATTGTAACGAGTCTGTCTGGCCTCGCTGAGCTCCCCTGATATGACTGAGACAGAAATGTAGCTAGAGTGAGAGAAAGAGAATCATTGTGCTGAGTCACTCGGAGGACACATTTCAGTGATGTTACAGGAGCCCATCGAGAGACGTCTGATAGGCTCAGTCTGCTGGTCTCCAAAAATGTGATCCTTTAAGGTGAACATTGGTTTTATCAATGTGGAGACAGGAACAAAAGAACAAAAGAGATCAATCTATTCATTTGGTACCACTTTACAATAAGGCTCCCCTTATACTGTAGTTGGCTAATAAATAGCCAACTATAAGTAATACGTTACTAATTCCTCTATAAACACTTTATAAATCCTTAACTGTTTATTATGCAATAATTAAGGGTGACAGAGACAAAACTGAACAGTTTCTTGCCAAATAGTGAACCAAATCTGTTCACCTGTATGTTTCATCTAGAGTTGTTTCACTCTAAGTTACGTACTACCTTGTAAGCACAATACGCATATAATATTGTACTTTATCACTGCATTATAAGTATCTATAAATGTAGATACTTATAGTATACTCATAGTTTTTTTTCTTTTTACGAGCTCATTTCAGAAAAAAAAAGTCATAATTTGTGCACAGCAGGTGAAACTCCTTCTCGTTGCACACAAAAAAATAACTACTGGTGACTTTACTCAAAGTATTTTTATTTTACATTTACTAGAGTAGATTTTTAAATGAGTAGTTTTCCTTGTACTTGAGTGAAAATTTAGCAAAGTACCATTTTTTTTTTTTACTTTAGTGTGTTGTTTGTAATATTTCCCCCTCTTGACTGTATTGCACTTTGTTGTGTCACACTGTAGTTCACTGATATAATATTGTGCAGGTGACTGTCTCCTCACGAAGCTAGCCTCAAGCAAATAGAAGTCCTTCCTTCTAACTGAAAACACTCAGATTTTGCTCTTACATCTAACTTGTAGTTGTCAACCCAAGCCACCACTGACTGACATCACCTGAGGCCATTTATCTGCCTTTATGCAGATCCATCTAGAGTCACACAAGGAAGCATTTCTCAAAACCAGAACACATAGCCTTAGTGGTTAGCACAGTTGCCTCACAAAAAGAAGGTTCTGGGTTCAATCCCCAGTTTGAACCAGGGGTCTTTTTGTATATATGGAAAAAATAAATGATTAAATAAAAATGTGAATGATAAGGGTGCTGAAGAGTGCTTGACCATGGAGTCTTCCACAGGTCGTTTGGCTAAATCTAGTCAAAATTAATGGGCATTGAACTTTATGTTAAAGTAAGTCAAGTCAAGTCAGACTTATTTATATAGCAGCTTTAAAACAGGAACTGTTACCAAAAAAGAAAATAAGTTCCCTTATCAGTCAGTCACACGGTGCAACATATTGCTATGGGAAATTGCATCCCTGCGCGATTACCTGAAGGAATACATTCACACCTTTACGGCCGGGAGGTCAGCGTCACGCCAGAGTCCCCGCCCTCTGGGTATTTAAGATGCGGACGCCCATCCTATTTTCTCTTATTGCCCTTCACCTCGCTTAAACCTGAACTTCGTGGGACTTCTCTGTTGTCACATTGCTCGATCAGAGGTGAGCTTGTTCCCTACGCTGAGCGTACAAAGAAATTTCCTATGCATTGCTTGGCTGGCGAAAGCTAGTCCAGCGTTTTCTACTTAACCTTGAAGCTTTTCTCTCTCTCCGCAGTTGCTTCGCTCGACGGCGCTAACTGCGTCACAACGCTCCCTGCTAACTATTAGCAGGCTAGCTAGTGAAAGTGACACAACGGAGAGGACGTCTTCGAACAAAAGGAAGCTAGGAACAGCTTCGGCGCTTTTCTTCGGACATGGCTCCCAAGAAGGGAAAATGAAGGACAAAGATTCTGAAGAAAGCCAGCAGGACGGCGAGCCCTCGCTCGCGTCCCTGCCCCAGCGGCTGCGGCTACTCCATGTCGGCGATGGACACCCACAAGGCCTATCCCGTCTGCCTAGGGATTCTGCATGCGAAAACAGCGCTGGAATCCCCCAACTCCTGCTCCTACTACTGCCGGATGCCGGCGATTGTGAGGAAGCGCCGCGCAGACGCATTGGCTAAGGCCATGGAGAAGGCCGTGGTGCTGAAGGCCGCACGCCCCACAGAACTCCTCGCTCCCGAACTGGAGCTCGAGAACACGGATTTGGAATGCAACGGTCAAGTCGGGATGAGAACGTGTCGGACTCCTCCGTCCCCGTCGAGGACTCGACGCCCGAAGTATCTGACCAAGATGCCAAATACGGTTACGGAGGGGAAAGTGTGGATTCCTCCCAGAACATGGCGAAAGTTCTATCGGAACCGGACGTGTCGTTCCCTGCTCTGTTCGACTTGTGCCATAGGGCCGCGAACGCACTGTAGGTCGCATGGCCGGACCCCACGCCTCGCCAACAGGTTACGAGGCTGGCGGGAAATTACTTCTACGCGAAACAGCAACCGACAATGTCACAGAAAATGCCCATTTTCCCTGACTTCCTGATGGAGTTCACAAGCTCCTGGGTGGAACCGGGAGCTCCCATGACATTGCCACTCTCCCGGTTCCTGGATGTCGCTGGAATGGAGGTAGCAGGTCTCGCCAACGTACCCCAGATAGAGGAGATCCTGGCAGCTCATCTGGCCCCTGTAGCAATGGGTACGAAGCCAGCATTGCCTAGCAAGGCCTGTCGCACTTCGGAGAAACAGCTCGACAAGTGCTACCGGGCTCAGGGCTTTGCGGCTTGTGTGGTGAATGCTTCGACCATGATGCAGGCGTACCTAGCAGAAAAGCTGCAGTAGCTCCAGGTAACAACAAATGAACAGACCGCAACAGAGGCCCTGGAGGAGGCCGCCGGGCCTCTGAC
>JBBPBX010000046.1:86039-101485 GCA_038048925.1 Garcialebias charrua | reverse complement strand
TATATACACAGTATAAAAAATTAGAAAAATTAAACGTGCAAATAAAAAATACTAAAGATATTTATGGTTGAAAATAAACTTGTTCTGGTTTCCAGACAGTCACACAGTGCCTCCCAAGTCACAAGTCTCTAGATCTGTCATACTTCTTAGGGCAGTTATAGCAATCAACAGCAAATAATGTCTGTCATTTTATAAATTGAAAGCAAAAGCTGTAACAGGCGGGGAGTAATGTGTGAAAGTGAAGGCAGTAAACAGAACAATTGCAATTATGTAGGCATAAAACAATGGGATGAAGTGTAACCTGCTTTGTGTATTTGCAGATCTGCCATTAGAATGGGTAGCAGGTAGGATATAGGTCTACATAGAGATCAATGTAATTTACATACTGTCTTCCACACAGTTTAAGGCTCTGAATTTTCTCCAGGCTCATGGTACAAAAACATATGCATACTGAATTGTACTGATTTATATCGTAGAAAAAAAATCAAAATTAAAGTTCCTTACACATTTCTCCTTGAAATCATCATCCATATGCAAACTAAAG
This sequence comes from Garcialebias charrua, assembly GCA_038048925.1. Classification (NCBI taxonomy): domain Eukaryota; kingdom Metazoa; phylum Chordata; class Actinopteri; order Cyprinodontiformes; family Rivulidae; genus Garcialebias; species Garcialebias charrua. Next base: position 100,941 of record JBBPBX010000046.1, on the reverse strand, counting down.
AATGAAACTGCACTTAAATATAAAACGTAAATTATTTAGATGTTTTCAAGAAATAAGAAGGTTAGGCTTGTCACAATAACACATTTTGCTGGGCAATTAATTGTCTCAGCACTTATTGCAATAAACAATTTTTTTTATTTTTTTTTTATTTGACAGAAATGAGTAATTACAGTCAAATTTAAGAAGAAATGTTTAAATTGTTTTGAATGTAGTACCTTTTTCCAATCACTGTAAATGTAAAATAACTGAAAGTTATGCACCATAACTCATGTTCCCTGAAGGAAGGGAACGAGGTACAACATATTGCTATGGGAAATTGCACACCCGCGCGATTACCTGAAGGAAAACATTCACGCCTTTACGGCCAGGGCGTCAGCGTCACGCCAGAGTCCCCGCCCTCTGGGTATTTAAGACGCGGACGCCCATCCTACTTTCTCCAAAATGCACTTCACCGAGCTTTCAGCATTGAAAGGGCCAACTATGTTGCACCTCGTTCCCTTCCTTCAGGGACCATGAGTTATGGTGCATAACTTTCAGTTCCCTTATCAGTCAGTCACTCAGTGCAACATATTGCTATGGGAACGTAATTCATTCACACCCTTGAAATGCTCAGTAAAATGCATGCTTGTGAGAACATCTGCCTTAATACAACAGGCATTTCCCAGCTGCTCTCTACAAGGTATGTAGAGGGCACAGCCTGAGAAGAAAAGTCACATGTAGAAACATCAACCAGATGTTACCACTAGACATATTAATGAAACACCAGCTAAAGGCAGCACAAACATGCTTGGCTAGTGTAATTGCCCACCATCCCCTTCTTCCCTAGAAATTTGGGAAGCAGGAGGAAAAGAGTAAAGAGACCCCTTAAGCCACTGGCAAACCAGATGGCAATGTATAGGTAAAGAACCTAGTTCAAACACAGGGTGACCTTCCAGGTCCCACAGGGGCAAAAATTTCATACACACAAGGGGCACGTACAAATCCCTTATCTGCTCCTTGAACAGACAACTTACTAGGACTGTCAAAGGGGCCTATCCTGATGTTGGAGACCTGTTAGAGGAGAGGGGAACCTTTCCACAGAACATCTCCCAAGTACATATGAACACCAAGGGTCTCCCTTGGGTATGTTGTTATTGTTGTTGTTTTTTTGGAGAAAAAAAAACAGTCAGGCCTTGGGCCCTCAGCCAGTTCCCTTCAGTGGCCAGGTTGAAAGCTGCCACAGCTCCGGACGTGGGTGTAGAAGCTGCCCACGTGCCTGAGTCAGCAGGTCCCTGTAATCCGGCAACTGCCATGGTGTCCCTGAAAACATTGAGATCAGTTCCGGGAACCACGGTTTATGCAGCCACTTGGGAGCTATCAGTATCAGGGAGAGGGCTCCCTTACGTACACGTTCCAGTGTCACCTCGATCAGAGGAACAGGTGGAAAAGCATAGTACAGCACCCCTACTGGCCAATCATAGGCCAAAGCATCCGTTCCCAACGGTGCGTCTTTTTCCTTCAAAGAGAAGTAGAGGTCACATCGTGAGCTAGCTCTGCATGCAAACAAGTCCACCGAGGCTCTCCCAAATCGTGACCAGACCTGATCCACGACTCGTGGGTTCAGTTTCCATTCTAATGCCAAAAGAGGCCCTCTTGAGAGGGCATCCGCTCCGTAATTCAGTTCACCCGGAACATGAGTCGCCTTAAGCGACATTATTCTTGGAGCGTACCACGTGAGCATCCTCTGTGTCAGGTCGAGGAGGGCTTGGGATCTTGTTCCCCCTTCCCTGTTGATGAAGGGCACCGTGGTTCTGTTATCTGATTTTACTAGGACGTACTATCCTGCAATCAGACTGTTGCCAAAAAAGTATTTTACTGACAGGAATATGGCTAACAATTCCAGGAAGTTGATGTGTAATCTCGCTTCCTGTTATTTCCAAAGGCCTCCAGCGTTCTGATTTCTGCAGATTGCCCCCCCATCCTGTTTTCGAGGCGTCCGTCGTGATGACCACACGGGATGACACCCTACCTAACGGGACCCCTTCCATGAAAACAGACAGGTCTCTCCAAAGTTCCAGGGCCCTCAGACACTCTGAATCGATTCTAACCTTTCCTGCTCGACCAAGCAGGGCAGGTCGTGTTTGTTGGTTTAGCCATATTTGTAGGGCCTGCATTTTCAGCAATGCGTGTGGCACACAGGGTATGGCTGCCGCCAAGAGGCCTAAGAGGCGTTGGCACGTTTTCAGGGGGACCCGATGATTCAGTTTAAACTTTGCCAGGCAATGGCGAATCGAGGAAACCCGTTCCTTTGAGAGCCATGCTCTGTACCGGATAGTGTCAACCTGTACTCCCAGAAATACGGTAATCCGTGATGGGTCAGGTCACTCTTTTGTAGGTTTATGACAAAACCAAGAGACTCCAGGTGAGAGATCACCCTACAGGAGTGTGACTGGGCCTGTATTTTGCTTCCGGCCAGAATCAGGAGGTCATCCAGGTAGTTCATAATTCTGACTCCTTGATTCCTAAGAGGGGTCAGGGCTGCGTCCAGACATTTAGTACATGTACGAGGAGCAGTCTTCAAACCGAAGGGTAAGGCTTTGAATTCGTAAGCCTTCCCTTCGAAAGCAACCCAGAGGAATTTTATGTGCCTCCTCCACACGCCCACATGGAAATAGGCATCCTACAATTCCATTGTGCACGCGTAGTCTCCAGATCTCACAGACTTGAAGACCTGCCGCAGTGTAAGCATCTTGAACTTGAAAGTTCTTATTCTCTTGTTCAGAGTCCTGAGATCCAGGCTCGGCCTCAGGGATTGATCTCTTTTGGGCACCAGGAAGTACTTGCTATAATGACCGGAGCGTAGTTTGTGTTTTGGGACCAAACTTATTACTCCTTTCTGTAGCATTGTTAATACTTCCTCCCTCAGCACGTGCAGGCATGCTGGGTTAATGTTCAATTGCAGCACCCCCGTGAAGGGGGGCGGTCCTTTGATGAACTGCAGCCTGAGCCCATGACACACCGTCGTCATGATCCATTCGTTTGGCAGACACGTCCTCCAGGCCTGCGCGTGCGCCATGAGCCTGGAAGGCAGGTCCAACTGTTGCTTGTCATGTTTGAGTGCGGGAGGAGTGGCCTTCGACCCCTCTCGCGTGTTCTCGAGCAGGTTGGTCTGCCCAAAAGAAGACATTGCGAGATCTGACTGTTTCAGGCAGAACTCGTGCGTCTTACTACGGTTCATAGTCTGACCTAGTAGTTTGTGTTTCACAAAAGTGGGGCTCGAGTCAAGAACCAAGGCAGTCTGTGCTTTGGTACTTTTATTTTTGTATATGCATGAAACAGTGTTTGTTTTTATTACACAAAAAGTAGACAAGTTATGTTTATTGCGCACACACATGTCACCAGCTCCTTGTAGTGTTTTACAAGTGAAGTCTGGGCTCAAAAAGTCAGGTTTCCGTACCACGTGGGCGGGCAAACCTGTAAAATCATGAGTTCGTCCTGTTTCATCAGGCCCGAATCTGCTTCCCACCTTGGGTCATCGAAGAGGCCCTCGGCCGGGCCGCCTGACGCTGAAAAGGGTCTCCGTCGCCAGCAGGTCTCTTCTGTGGAGGGTGACGTATGGCTTCCCTGGGGGGAAAGCTTTTTCTTGGCAGCCACTCACGGAGGGCTTCCGCCTGTTTGCGCCTTTGCTCCAGCCTGGCCTGGATGCGTTCCAGAGCTCCCCCGAAGAGTCCCGTCGGCTCGATCGGGTGCTGGAGGAAGAGAGACCTCTGGCCTTCCGGGAGGTCCGTTAAGGTCAACCAAAGATGGCATTGGGTGACAACCATTTCCGCCATTGCCCTGCCCTGCGTGATGGCTATTGTCCCCATCATGCGAAGCACGAAGTCAGAGGCCCGGCGGGCCTCCTCCAGGGCCTCTGTTGCGGTCTGTTCATTTGTTGTTACCTGGAGCTACTGCAGCTTTTCTGCTAGGTACGCCTGCATCATGGTCGAAGCATTCACCACACAAGCCGCAAAGCCCTGAGCCCGGTAGCACTTGTCGAGCTGTTTCTCCGAAGTGCGACAGGCCTTGCTAGGCAATGCTGGCTTCGTACCCGTTGTTGCGGGGGCCAGATGAGCTGCCAGGATCTCCTCTATCTGGGGTACGATGGCGAGACCTGCTGCCTCCATTCCAGCGACATCCAGGAACCGGGAGAGTGGCAATGTCATGGGAGCTCCCGGTTCCGCCCAGGAGCTTGTGAACTCCATCAGGAAGTCAGGGAAAATTGGCATTTTCTGCGACATTGTCGGTTGCTGTTTCGCGTAGAAGTAATTTCCTGCCAGCCTCGTAACCTGTTGGCGAGGCGTGGGGTCCGGCCATGCGACCTACAGTGCGTTCGCGGCCCTATGGCACAAGTCGAACAGAGCAGGGACCGACACGTCCGGTTCCGGTAGAACTTTCGCCATGTTCTGGGAGGAATCCACACTTTCCCCTCCGTAACCGTATTTGGCGTCTTGGTCAGATACTTTGGGCGTCGAGTCCTCGACGGGGACCGAGGAGTCCGACACGTTCTCATCCCGACTTGACCGTTGCATTCCAAATCCGTGTTCTCGAGCTCCAGTTCGGGAGCGAGGAGTTCTGTGGGGCGTGCGGCCTTCAGCACCATAGCTTTCTCCATGGCCTTAGCCAATGCGTCCGCGCGGCGCTTCCTCACAATCGCCGGCATCCGGCAGTAGTAGGAGCAAGAGTCGGGGATTCCAGCGCTGTTTTCACATGCAGAATCCCTAGGCAGACGGGACAGGCCTTGTGGGTGTCCATCGCCGACAGGGAGTAGCCGCAGCCGCTGGGGCAGGGACGCGAGCGGGGGCTCGCCGTCCTGCTGGCTTTCTTCGGAATCTTTGTCCTCCATTTTCCCTTCTCGGGAGCCATGTCCGAAGAAAAGTGCCGAAGCTGTTCCTAGCTTCCTTTTGTTCAAAGACGTCCTCTCCGTTGTGTCGCTTTCACTAGCTAGCCTGCTAATAGTTAGCAGGGAGCGTTGTGACGCAGTTAGCGCCGTCGAGCGAAGCAGCTGCGGAGAGAGAGAAAAGCTTTGAGGTTAAGTAGAAAACGCTGGACTAGCTTTCGCCAGCCCAGCAATGCATAGGAAATTTCTTTGTACGCTCCGCGTAGGGAGCAAGCTCACCTCTGATCGAGCAATGTGACAACAGAGAAGTCCCACGAAGTTCAGGTTTAAGCGAGGTGAAGGGCAATAAGAGAAAATAGGATGGGCGTCCGCATCTTAAATACCCAGAGGGCGGGGACTCTGGCGTGACGCTGACCTCCCGGCCGTAAAGGTGTGAATGTATTCCTTCAGGTAATCGCGCAGGGATGCAATTTCCCATAGCAATATGTTGCACCGTGTGACTGACTGATAAGGGAACTTATTTTCTTTTTTGGTAACAGTTCCTGTTTTAAAGCTGCTATATAAATAAGTCTGACTTGACTTACTTTAACATAAAGTTCAATGCCCATTAATTTTGACTAGATTTAGCCAAACGACCTGTGGAAGACTCCATGGTCAAGCACTCTTCAGCACCCTTATCATTCACATTTTTATTTAATCATTTATTTTTTCCATATATACAAAAAGACCCCTGGTTCAAACTGGGGATTGAACCCAGAACCTTCTTTTTGTGAGGCAACTGTGCTAACCACTAAGGCTATGTGTTCTGGTTTTGAGAAATGCTTCCTTGTGTGACTCTAGATGGATCTGCATAAAGGCAGATAAATGGCCTCAGGTGATGTCAGTCAGTGGTGGCTTGGGTTGACAACTACAAGTTAGATGTAAGAGCAAAATCTGAGTGTTTTCAGTTAGAAGGAAGGACTTCTATTTGCTTGAGGCTAGCTTCGTGAGGAGACAGTCACCTGCACAATATTATATCAGTGAACTACAGTGTGACACAACAAAGTGCAATACAGTCAAGAGGGGGAAATATTACAAACAACACACTAAAGTAAAAAAAAAAAATGGTACTTTGCTAAATTTTCACTCAAGTACAAGGAAAACTACTCATTTAAAAATCTACTCTAGTAAATGTAAAATAAAAATACTTTGAGTAAAGTCACCAGTAGTTATTTTTTTGTGTGCAACGAGAAGGAGTTTCACCTGCTGTGCACAAATTATGACTTTTTTTTTCTGAAATGAGCTCGTAAAAAGAAAAAAAACTATGAGTATACTATAAGTATCTACATTTATAGATACTTATAATGCAGTGATAAAGTACAATATTATATGCGTATTGTGCTTACAAGGTAGTAACTTAGAGTGAAACAACTCTAGATGAAACATACAGGTGAACAGATTTGGTTCACTATTTGGCAAGAAACTGTTCAGTTTTGTCTCTGTCACCCTTAATTATTGCATAATAAACAGTTAATGATTTATAAAGTGTTTATAGAGGAATTAGTAACATATTACTTATAGTTGGCTATTTATTAGCCAACTACAGTATAAGGGGAGCCTTATTGTAAAGTGGTACCAAATGAATAGATTGATCTCTTTTGTTCTTTTGTTCCTGTCTCCACATTGATAAAACCAATGTTCACCTTAAAGGATCACATTTTTGGAGACCAGCAGACTGAGCCTATCAGACGTCTCTCGATGGGCTCCTGTAACATCACTGAAATGTGTCCTCCGAGTGACTCAGCACAATGATTCTCTTTCTCTCACTCTAGCTACATTTCTGTCTCAGTCATATCAGGGGAGCTCAGCGAGGCCAGACAGACTCGTTACAATCAGTCAGGCTTAAAAGAGCCAGCGTAGTCTGCTCGCCGACTGGCTGATTGGTGATTGTTATTCTCTCTTGGTTTTGTTTTGTTGTTCTTTTATTAATGTAGAATAATTGATGTTGCTACTACATCAGTAATGTGCCCTTCAGTATATGTTAACAACACTGTTGCAGATGTTTATGCAAAAATCAAATCCAGAGTTTATGCCAGGGGTACCCACACTTTTTCAATATGCAAGCTACTTTTAAAACGGACAAGTCCAAGGGATCTAATAAGGTCCAACTTACATGAAAACCACCTCTGGAAATGGTAGTGTTTTTCATTGTTGATTGGGGGTAATAATAAACAAAATACAAGCAGTCCCGATGCTCAATAATCCAGGTAGAAAAATCTAAAAAAGCAAATTCTGGTCCTCTGGACTTTGATTGTCCAAAGGACCAGACTTAGCTTTTTTAGAAAATACAAGCAGGTTTACACAAAAACGCTGTAGATTCCATGTCAGTCGGGTTACCAGTTAATTATGAACTATAGTACTGTACTATGGCTTTAAAATTATAGTATTTTGACCTGAACTGCCTTATGTGCTGAGTAAAGATAGTCTAAGATGAGGTGTGTGTTTTGTTTGTTGAACATGTGCACAGAAAAGGAGGGGGGAAAAATGGATTTTAAATTTATCTAGAAAGCCTGATGTCGGGCTCACTTGCATTCATTGTGCATGCAGCGTCTGCATGACAGTTATAACCAAACTGATGAATATATTAACGTCTCTTTGGAGCCTGGATGTTATTAGTTTTGCTCCGACATGCTGAAAAAGGATGAGCAGCACTAAAACGCTCTGCTCTCTGACATTTATTTTAACTGTTGTTAGTGCAGAAAAACTTTTGATTGCAACCGCCTGTAGTGCGCATGTGCAACTTCACACTTGGGAGCATTTCACACCTCCACAGGGGGTTTCACGGAAAATCTCCACTCTGATGGTGTATTTACATGGACACGGTGGGGGAAACATAGATTTTTCCATATGTTATTTAGAGGAAACGATCCACATGGACATAGACAAATTCTGTGTTTATATGCATCCAGAAGAATCTCCCCCGCCCCCCTGAATCTGTTGTAGTTACCATGCCGGGTCATTAGTTGGCGCTGTGAATTTTTTACCTTCACCTAATGTGCATGCGTGCTGCCTCGGTCTGCTCCCTGTAAAGACTTTCCTCTGGGCTAAAAGCTCAGCTAACAACAACTTAACAACAAGCTAAAGCTGGATTCTGGATGAGTCAACAGATTTGACGTCAAGCGGGACCGCTTCATCTAACAGCTCCACACCGGTCGCAGAGTGGACCAGAACAGAGTCGACGATGACGATGTCAAACTTTACTCCTTGATAATCAGTAGCTGATTTGCAGCAGGTAAATTAATGTTCTTAATATTGTTAACTTGTGTTTACTTTGGTTACAAAACAACCAACTGAGTTTTTAGTTGTATTTTTGCTGCGAGGAGAAACTGTTCTCACCAGGCGGACCAGTTCTGAACGAGGCTCGGCCCAGGTGCAGTGTAGCAGGACGTTGAAGAGAGAGATGTTGGATGAACTATTTATTTAAAATTCTCCTCAGTTCTTTTTTACAATCCATTCAATATTTTAAGCTACATGAATCAAAGGAATGACTGAATGAGCCAGATGAACAACATGGGACCAGTATCCAGGATGAAAACAGAGCAGAGTCCAGTTATCAAGTCAATGTAGTTTACAGTTAACGTGTTTCAGGGTGTGTTCAGTTTAATTAGTGTTTGTGTGACATACAGTTTGTGGTGTTGAATAAATAAACAAAAAATAAACCTGATGTCTTCATTTTCAACTTTAATAACATGCAATATGTTTTGCATCATTTTAATCACGTAATTTGAAATACATAATGTCCAGATAGCTTCATTTAGCTCAGAGAGCTTCATTATATACCTCACACTAACATAAATACTGTTTATTATTATTAAACCTATTATTTTGCACATTTTAGTATGTTATAGTGCAATGTGATGTGCGGTCCTGCTTCGACAGGCTCGTTATATAAACAGCAATATTAGACCTGGATCCAACTGTGTCTCTTCCAACACAGATGTCAGTCACAGCACCTGGAATCTGATGTAGATTAACTATGAGATTAAAAATATATTCCATCAGTTGTAGTTCAGAAAGCACTGTGTCCGCCGCCATGTTGATAGAAATATGCAGTCTGTCCGGACGTGTGTGTGCGCTTGCGGTTTAACGCAAAACCTCAGTGGGAGATGTTTATGTCATCAGCGGGTGGTCAGCAAAAAAACTCCACTCTGGAAGGTGGGTTGAGAAACCTCTGGATTCAAAGATGGGGAGCCACGGGTGTCATGTAAATGAACAACGGAACCGCAGAGAGAAAGGAGCAGATTCACTCAAAAATATGCACCGTGTAAACGGCCCCTGAGACCTGGATTCATAAACCTTCGGTTTCAGAGAGAATGAAGGCTGGTGCGTAGTCATTTTCACACCTGATAGTCCAGTAGACTTGGTTCGATTGTGGACCAAAATTCCAAACATTTGTTTACATTTTCAGTTGGCGCTGTTTGCAGCCACACCGCACTGAGTCAGTCGAGCTAACCTGCCCCCCCCCATGCCTGTGGAGGCGCTGCACCAAAAACTACTGAAGGAAAAACACAAAAACCTCTGAAGAAGACACTTCTTCTTTTGGAAATATAAACAAAAACAAAAATGGAGTGGGGTCAAAGTTTAGCTGTTTTAGGATTTCTGCTTTGTCATTTTTCAACAATGGGCTCAGCATGAGCAGAAGCCATGGAGTATGTTGTTTTTCACACATGGGAACTAAGATGACTATGAACTGAGTGAAGCTTTATGAGAAATGTGCAGTTGTTTTGGTTGTAATGCCCTGCGCTATAGTCCACTTCCTGCTTTTGGAGCGGTCTCTGGTCTGCTTGCATTCACAATGCATTCGAACCACATTTGAGTTAACTTCAACCAAACCAAGACCTAGGTTTATAGGCAGACCAGAGTTCGCTTTTTTTGGTCCACATCAGAGTTTGATTGCACATTCACACCTCCCCAAATGAACCGGACTTTCTAGGCAAACGGACTAGAGTTCGATTAAAGTGGACTCAACTTTCTCAAATTTTGTAGATGGACGATAGGCTGTCTGTTTTTTAATGACAATTTACTCATGCTAACTTTGCGATCAACCAGTAGATTGAAATCAACACATTGGGCACCCCTGGTTGATGCTTTTAAGAGGTACAGTATAGTGCATATTCATTTTGCAGCCTTGGTTTGAAAACATAATTTGGAAAGCCATTGGATATGTTTGAGTCCGTGTGAATGTGTACCTAGCTGCTTGAAAACTGCCTATAAAAATAAACTTCATGGGTAAACCACCATTTACTTCCAGTGTTAATTACATATTTTATACTTGTACCTTTATGTCTTAAAAATATCACTCTTGACAAGCATCCAGGAGCCCTTCTTCCTGCCCTCATGTTGACTGAATGGAGACATAAAGTAAGGTCTTCACCTCAAGAGCCCCTTTTACTGTAGCTGATATCTATAATGACTTGGAGTAAGACAAAAAAAAGAGGTTAAGTCTCCCTCTATCTTTACTTACTCTTTGTTTCCCTCAACCCTTCACCTCATCCCTTTTGTATTGCACTTCTTTTTTTTAAGAGAAAGAAAAGGTTCCATTATGTCATACGCTTCAGAGCACAATAAATAAGCCCCCACAGATCAGTTGGAGTATGGCGTAAGATTACTGATCACTGTTGTCTCGATTGCAAGCCTAATGATCAGCAGCCTATGGTAGAGCCTTTGTCAGCTGCAAAATGAGTGGGCTAATCTTGTTAATGGTCCATTTCATTCTTGGGATGGGCATGTATAGACAATGGGACTTAGAGCAGACTGGAATAGTGTTTCTGAACAGCAGTGTAAGAAACAGAAGCATGGACTTGTGCTATTTTCATTTTAACAGAGTTGAAAAGACGGGAACCATGTTGCAACCATCTAACAGATAGCAGTGAAACTCAGATTATATGTTCAGATTCATAAAAGGAGAGTGTGGGGTGAGTGTGCTGCTGAAGGGAAGAGCAATGAGAAATTGAAGTGGATGAGAGAGATTCAACCTTCATTTCCTCAACAGGAGGAAGCGTTTAATTTTCTGTTTACATAATTATTTTTCCTGTCATTCCAGTTTGATAGGAGCAGCACATTTATTGGCTCTTCTGCCATGCAGTTTCATGCTCAGTAGCATATTTCTTCTTTCATTTTCATTTAACTGTGTGAAAACCACAAAATCTGAAGCCATGATTAATTACAAAAGTGAAAAAAGCACATGGAGAAATAATAATTAAGCATGATTTGTTTTTGAAGCTTTGTAGTAATTATCATTTGAAGCAATTATTTTTAGTCCGTGTCCCACTATTGGCTGTGGGTGATGAGCAGCAAAAAGAAAAATCACACCATGCATCATGCTCTATCAGATTCACTTTAATACAACGTACTGTGCCAGAAAGAAAAATATCTGCCATGCTGTCCTCATTCTGTCAAATCGCTGGTGGTATTTTGTCTTCAATCACTACAGTAGTAATACGCTGCTGCATCAAATCAGTAATAAGAATAATTTGTTACTTTTACAAAGGGGTATAAAAAACATGGTAAGACTTTGGAATAAATAAAAAACTTTTAATACTATTGGGATAATCTCTCGTTGATGCTTCATGGAGCCAAGATGGTGTAGTGGTTAGGGCGTTTGACTTGGGACCCGAAGGACGCGGGTTCGCGTCCCGGCCACTACACATCTTGGGGTGTCTATGAGTGCACACCTATTTCTCCAGCTCCCCGAGCGCCTTCTATGGCTGCTCACTGCACCGCCTGGTAGGTGGTTGGGTTAAATGCAGAGACGAATTTCGTCTGTGTATGGGAAACATACGCAGATGACAAGATTAGACAATTATTATTATTATTATTATCCGTGTGCAATCAAACTAGTATTTTGAACTAAACACGCAACATATAGAATAGATTTTATATATTCAAGGTTTTTTATTTTCATTCGCATCACATGTGGTACATGAGGTGGATTGAAACTGTGTACACAGGGTCCCAGTTACATCCAACAATAGCAAAAATATAAAGTGTAAAAAGAAATGGTAAATAAGGATCTAAGATATAAACTAAGATATATGCTACACGAAAGCCCAACGGTACGCTAAAAGGTCTAAGATATATGCCAGTCACTAATAGTGCAAAACAATACACCGAACAACAGCAGCATGATTCTCATACGTTCAGTTCGGCTATAGTTCACATGCTTAATGCGAGCGGAGTCTGACTCAGAGCCCCGAAACTAACATAAACTGGGATTTATTCAAAGCCAGAACAAGCGTTCAATACAAAAACAACTGGACTTTATTTGTAACACAAAACGTTTCGCCCTTAATCCAAAAGGCTTTCTCAATTTTTTCAAAGCATTCAACAAAAATAAGGAAACAAGTTGCCAAAAGTGAAAAAGAAATAAATCAACAGCAGCATGCTCCTATTGGCAGAGTGGTTCTGATGACAGTGAGGTTATCTTAGCAAAATGGTCCTGTTCACACCATGGTACTGCTAGTGGCGTGGTTCGGTTAACAACGTGGTCTTGTTAGCAGGTCTTGTTAGCAGGTCCGTTCAGCAGCATGATGGTAATAATGACTGCAGCAGCTGCCTCTCAGACAGCCCTCTAGAACTGGGTCCGGCAGACAGAGAACATACAGAACTAGTTTGAAGGAACGGTCTACCTCAATCCAGGGAATTGGATTGTGGAATGGTCTGGAGAGTAAATACCAAGTCAGTGTGTAAAAGCACATTATTTTATCAACTGAAGTTATTGAAGTTCCATGGTAGATTATAGTATTTTATCAGTTATGTATAGGGCTCAGAATAACACATTACCTTTAAATATCCAAATACATTTTCTTAAAAGACAAAGTTGTTATAATCTTAAGGGGGCAGACATATTTGTAAAACCAAAATTCAGAACTAGTTTTAAGGGACAGTCCACCTCAATCCAGGGATTGGATTATGGAATGGTTTGAAGAATGATGTTAAAAATGCCAAGTCATTGTGCACTTTTAAGAAAATGATCAAAACTGAATTGTTAAAAAAATGTATGAAGTAGCTTAATGTGTATTGTATTAGAGTTAGAAAAATTAGAAAGAGTTATTCATTTTGTTTTGTTACATGAAGATCATTATTGTTTGAACTAATTGTTTGAAAAAGGGGCAGATATAATAGGATTTTTTCTTCTTTCTGCTACCTTTAATTTTACATTTTGTATTCTTGTCGTTTATGGGATTGTTTTGTATTGTATCTTAAAATGAACACATTTTATAAAAATATAAAAAAACACACACAAGGTTTCCCCGCATAACCGAACAGGTCCGTAGAGTTTGGTCCGTTGCAGGCAGATGGAAAATCATGGAGACAGCCCCCATGAAAGGTCTGAGCCCAAGGCTGGAGGGTCTGAAGCACAATGGCAGGATGGCAAGGCAGCGACACAGAAAACTACACAGGTGTGTCGTGGTCATATCTGTACAGTGGATGCACATTGGAGGTTAAAAAAAAGTTTAAACAAAAGCAAAAGGAATATAAAAAGATTGAGTTCATTGGGAGCCTGTGAAGCTGCAGCAGTTTATGTATGTATCTTCTTCTTCTTCTTCTTCTTTCGGCTTTTCCCTTTTCAGGGGTCGCCACAGCGAGTCATCCTCCTCCACCTCACTCTGTCCTCTGCATCCTCTGTCCTCACTCCAACTACCTCCATGTCCTCTCTAACTGCATCCATATATCTCCTCTTTGGTCTCCCTCTTTGTCTTTTTCCTGGCAGCTGCATTTCTAACATCCTTCTACCAATATACCCACTGTCCCTCCTCTGGACATGTCCAAACCATCTCAGTCTGGCCTCCCTAACTTTATCTCCCAGTTGTTTAACATGTGCTGTACCTCTGATGATCTCATTCCTGATCTTATCCATCCTTGTCACTCCTAAGGAGAACCTCAGCATCTTCATTTCTGCCACTTCCAGTTCTTTCTCCTGTCTTTTTGTCAATGCCACTGTCTCCAGACCATACAACATAGCTGGTCTCACCACTGTCTTGTAAACTTTTCCTTTGACCTTTGCTGACACCTTTTTGTCACAAATCACTCCTGAAACTTTTCTCCATCCACTCCATCCTGCCTGGACTCTCTTTTTCACCTCTTTACCACATTCCCCATTTTCCTGGACAGTGGACCCCAAGTACTTGAAGTCCTGCACCTTTGTGACCTCTGCTCCTTGTAGCCTCACTGTTCCACTGGCCTCCCTCTCATTCACACACATGTACTCTGTCTTACTACGGCTGACTTTCATTCCTCTTCTTTCAAGAGCATACCTCCACCTCTCCAAGTTCTCTTCCACTTGTTCCCTGTTCTCACCACAGATCACAATGTCATCTGCAAACATCATAGTCCATGGGGATTCCTGCCTGACCTCATCTGTTAGTCGGTCCATCACCAGAGCAAACAAGAAGGGGCTCAGAGCCGATCCTTGATGCAATCCCACCTCCACCTTGAAGCTATCTGTCACTCCTACAGCACATCTCACCACTGTCCTGCTGTCCTCATACATGTCCTGTACCAGTCTAACATACTTTTCTGCCACTCCAGATTTCCTCATGCAATACCACACCTCTTCTCTTGGTACCCTGTCATAAGCTTTTTCTAAATCCACAAACACACAATGGAGTTCTTTCTGACCCTCTCTGTACTTCTCTATCAACATCCTCAAAGCAAAGATGGCATCTGTGGTGCTCTTTCTTGGCATGAAACCATACTGCTGCTCACAGATAGTCACATCTTGTCTAAGTCTTGCTTCCACAACTCTCTCCCAGATCTTCATTGTGTGGCTCATCAACTTAATTCCCCTGTAGTTGCTACAACTCTGTACATCACCCTTGTTCTTAAAAATGGGAACCAGCACACTTCTTCTCCATTCTTCAGGCATTTTCTCACCCTCAAATATTCCATTAAATATTTGAGTCAAAAACCTCACTGCCATCTCTCCAAGACATTTCCAAACCTCCACTGGTATGTCATCAGGTCCTACTGCCTTCCCCTTCTTCATTCTTTTCAAAGCTTTCC
>JBBPBX010000046.1:51581-85652 GCA_038048925.1 Garcialebias charrua | reverse complement strand
ATATATATATATATTTTTTTTTTTTCTTTATAATTTATACTATTTTTGGATGTAACTAGGACCCTGTGTACACAATTTTGTTCCACCACATGTACCACATGTGGTGCGAATGACAAATAAATCTTAAACTTTATATATACAGTATACATCGTATTCCATTTATAGCATTTTGAAAAAGAGCCAAACAGTCTGACAATAACTGCAAAGTGACTGCAAAAAAGAAATGGACAAATACAGTATTAAAGGAAACGTTTGCTATTTAGCTGGTACTGAATAAATTTGAAATGAAAAACACACAATTACAATAAAAGGATGGCACTCTGTGGCCTATGTCAAGAGGTAGGGTAAAAAATTGGGGTTTATTAAATAAAATAAAAAATAAAATAAAACTTTCAGCCTTTGGTGACAACTTCAATCTAATGTAATTTGATTTCCATTTATGAAAACTTGTGTATAGCACAACTTGTGTGTTGTAGATAAATAATACATTAGTTTATTGATAAAGTTGTTCTTATTTTCTTGTGTTAGTATGATTTCTCCAGGTACACTCTCCCCTGTCCAATCAACCAAAATATTCAAATAAAGCCAATTTTGCCCTGACCCAATTGCATTGTCTTCAATGTTTTATGAGCTGCAGTGGGTTTTATTTGCACTAATGGAATTTAAAAAAAATGTACCTGGTATATAGCTGTGGCATAAAAAGGTTTGATTTCAAAACATCTGGGATCCTAAACCACAAAGCTTGGAGGCTCCAGGCTTCAAAACTCTTTAGTTCAGATGTTCAGGTCCTGTCTGATTTATGGCACGCTGCAGGCTGCACGCACACACACACACATACACACACGCACGCACACGCACACACACACACACACACACACACACACACCACACACACAGAGAAGGGTTAGACGAGTAGAAAAAAAGATAAAATGTCATTAAATGTAGGCTGTGTGGTTCCGTTACTCACAGAAACTGCTGAGGGTAATTAATTTCTTTTCACTTCAAAACTCTAGAAAAACTTGAAAGTTTTAGTACCAAAACTGAAAGTTAAATGAAATACGTCAGATAGGGATAATCCAGTCAACTTTGAAGTAATGTTTTGTCAAATATTAGTACTTTATCATCAATGACGTGTGGTGAGGTTTGTGACAAGTGAGACATGCTGGTGAAGATTCTCAGTCGTCCAGGACATGATAAAATCAGAACAAGCGCTCAATACAAAAACAACTGGACTTTATTTGACAAGACAAGTGAGACACTTTCTCATCTGGAACCAGATGCTCACTTATATGAACCCAAAATAGAAGCTTATGTTTCAAATGAGCCTTTTTGTTTTTGTATTTTCTTTTAAAAATACATCTAATTATGCTTTAATCAACTCATATTCATGCCTTTTTAAACAATAAAAAAACATATTATCTTACCTTTATTTTAAGATGAACGAGTTTGGAAAAATTGTGAGTTTAGAAAAATCCTTTAGTTTTGAGATATGAACTTCCATCCCAGCCCCTCTGCGTAACAGAAGAACACACAGTGTTGTTTCATTGTCCCTATAGGGCAGCACTAATGGTGAAGCACAGTACTTTCTTCCTCATCCTGTGTATTTTAATGATGCATTTATGACCGAATAGAAAGCAAAAATATGTCCTACACATTCATTCAATATTAGACTGTAGAACATCAACATTTGTAGCACATATGTAATCAAACATGTACCGTATTTGCCGTTGTAAAATACGCTCCGGTGTTTAATACGCTTTGTCCAATTATTAACAATAAACAAGAAAAAAACGTTAACAATACGCTTCGGTGTTTAATACGCGTCATCACCACGCGACGCGTCAGCGCCTCATTTGCCCTAATCAAGATGGCGGCGACAGAAGCAAGCGAGTACGAAGATCTTCACAAGGAAACACGGTAAAACAATTATTTCTTTGCGAAATTTTTTTTTTTTCTTAGCTGACTTCATAGCAGACGTGCTTCTGAGCTTAACGAAATGTTCAAATCAGCTGGATTAAAAAAAAAAGTTCGCTGAATTTTAGGCAGGCGGTTCGGACCGGACGCTTTGTTTCTTTAAAGGTATTGTGACATGATGTTGGAAATTTGCATATTTGTCAGAACATATATATCTTATATCACTGAGCTCTGTTCGTTTTTGCAAAATAAATTATAAATATATTAAAATTTTATTCCAAGTTATGGTAGTTTTTTTCTCTGGGATACGCCCCTAAAAATCTGCGCATTTCCGCAAAACGTCATCTTGACGTGACAACGGGAAGGCACGCTCCAACGTGCATTTAAATAATAATGGCGGAGCATGTCCTATCGCGTCTGAGATATCATTTTAAGACAGTAAATCTTCCAAAACTCTCATTAATAAACACTCCCTGAATAAAAAGAAATTACAGATGTTACCTGATCGCGCAGACATAATTTAAAAATACATACATAGCTACGTGTTTGCTCCGGGCTCTCGGCTAATGTTTCTTAGAAGCTATCTTGGCTAACAGAGTCCCTGACACCGGTCACGTCTGAGATATATCATTGTAAGACAGTAAATCTTCCAAAACTCTCATTAATAAACCCTCCCCAAATAAAAATAAACTACAGATGTTACCTGATCGCGCTGACATAATTTAAAAATACATACATAGCAACGTGGCCTGTGTCTCGGCTAGTGTGTTAGCTGCTATTTCGGCTTATTCCCTGTCGCGTCAGCGATATATCATTTTAAGACAGGAAATCATCCAAAACTCTCATTAATAAACCCATCTCCATCTTCTTCCGCTTATCCGGGGTCGGGTCGCGGGGGTAGCAGCCTAAGTAGGGAGGCCCAGACTTCCCTCTCCCCAGCCACTTGGAGCAGCTCCTCCGGGGGAATCCCAAGGCGTTCCCAGGCCAGCCGAGAAACATAGTCCCTCCAGCGCGTCCTGGGTCTTCCTCTGGGTCTCCTCCCGGTGGGACATGCCCGGAACACCTCACCAGGGAGGCGTCCAGGAGGCATCCTAACCAGATGCTAACCATCCTACCACAGCTCCGATAAGCTGCCTCGACAATAGAGGCGCGGAACACGGCCCACTCGGACTCCATGTCCCCCGCCTCCCTCGGAACGTGTTCAAAGCTCTCCCGGAGGTGGGAGTTAAAGCTCCGTCTTACGGGAGACTCTGCCAGACGTTCCCAGCAGACCCTCACGATACGTTTGGGTCTGCCAGGTCTGACCGGCATCCTCCCCCACCATCGGAGCCAACTCACCACCAGGTAGTGGTCAGTAGACAGCTCCGCCCCTCTCCTCACCCGAGTGTCCAAGACATGCGGCCGCAGATCAGATGAGACGACAACAAAGTCGATCATCGAACTGCGACCTAGGGTGTCCTGGTGCCAAGAGCACATATGGACACCCTTATGCTTAAACATGGTGTTCGTTATGGACAATCCATGACGAGCACAGAAGTCCAATAACAGAACACCACTCTGGTTCAGATCAGGGGGGCCGTTCCTCCCAACCACACCCCTCCAGGTCTCACTGTCATTGCCCACGTGAGCGTTGAAGTCCCCCAGTAGAACAAGGGAGTCCCCAGGAGGCGCACTCTCCAATACCCCCTCCAAGGACTCCAAAAAGGGTGGGTAGTCTGAGCTGCCGTTTGGTGCATAGGCACAAACAACAGTCAGAGCCCGTCCCCCCACACGTAGGCGAAGGGAGGCTACCCTCTCGTTCACCGGGGTGAACCCCAACGTACAGGCACCAAGATGGGGGGCAACCAGTATGCCCACTCCTGCTCGGCGCCTCTCACCAGGGGCAACTCCAGAGTGGAAGAGTGTCCAACCCCTCTCAAGGAAACTGGTTCCAGAGCCAGAGCCATGCGTTGAGGTGAGTCCGACTATTTCTAGTCGGAACCTCTCAACCTCACACACTAGCTCAGGCTCCTTCCCCACCAGAGAGGTGACATTCCATGTCCCAATGGCCAGCTTCTGTAGCCGAGGATCAGACCGCCAGGGTCCCCGCCCTCGGCCGCCACCCATCTCACATTGCACCCGACCCCTTTGGCCCCTCCCACAGGTGGTGAGCCCATGGGAAGGGGGACCCACGTCTCCTCTTCGGGCTGTGCCCGGCCGAGCTCCATGGGTAAAAGCCCGGCCACCAGGCGCTCGCCAGCGTGCCCCACCTCCGGGCCTGGCTCCAGAGTGGGGCCCCGGTGACCCGCGTCCGGGCGAGGGAAAACTTAGTCCATTAATTGTACTCATCATAGGGGTTTCTCCCTGGGCTGCCACCTTACCGTGGTGGAGGGGTTTGAGTGTCTCAATGATCCTAGGAGCTATGATGTCAGGGGCTTCATGCCCCTAGAAGGGTCACCCAAGGCAGACAGGTCCTAGGTGAGGGATCTGACAAAGCGCAGCCCGAAAACCCCATTAATAAACCCTCCCCGGATAAAAAGAAACTACAGATGTTACCTGATGGCGCAGACATAATTTAAAAATACATACATAGCTATACGTGTTTGCTCCGGGCTCTCGACTAATGTTTCTTAGAAGCTATTTTGGCTAACAGAGTCCCTGACACCGGTCACGTCTGAGATATATCATTTTAAGACAGTAAATCTTCCAAAACTCTCATTAATAAACCTTCCCCGAATAAAAAAAAACTACAGATGTTACCTGATCGCGCTGACATAATTTAAAAATACATACATAGCAACGTGGCCTGTATCTCGGCTAGTGTGTTAGCTGCTATCTCGGCTTATTCCCTGTCGCGTCAGCGATATATCATTTTAAGACAGTAAATCATCCAAAACTCTCATTAATAAACCCTCCCCGGATAAAAAGAAACTACAGATGTTACCTGATCGTGCAGACATAATTTAAAAATACATACATAGCTACGTGTTTGCTCCGGGCTCTCGGCTAATGTTTCTTAGAAGCTATCTTGGCTAACAGAGTCCCTGACACCGGTCACGTCTGAGATATATCATTTTAAGATAGTAAATCTTCCAAAATTCTCATTAATTAACCCTCCCCGAATAAAAAGAAACTACAGATGTTACCTGATCGCGCTGACATAATTTAAAAATACATACATAGCAACGTGGCCTGTATCTCGGCTAGTGTGTTAGCTGCTATCTCGGCTTATTCCCTGTCGCGTCAGCGATATATCATTTTAAGACAATAAATCATCCAAAACTCTCATTAATAAACCCTCCCCGAATAAAAATAAACTACAGAAGTTACCTGATCGTGCTGACATAATTTAAAAATACATTATTAGAAAAGTGTGTGTGCTACTGATTCGGCTAGCTTGTTAGCAGCGAACATAAAGAATTTGCCGTGATAATTGGCTTTATACACTCACAGTGTATAAAGTAAAACAACATGAACTCATGTAAAATATATAGTTTATAATCTAAAACACTACACAACTCCGATTATGTTTACACAAAGATTTACTCATCTCCTAGACAGTCTTCCGATGGTCCCTGCGTTGTTTTGACGTGGTAGCTGTGGGACTTTCTTCTGTAGATTTTCTTTTAAAAATAGTAGGAATAGCATCCGGTTTTAAAAGTCTTCTGAATCTTACTGGTAATCCTAAAGATTATTTTATACCAGGTCTTTCCTGAAAACAATCGGCAGTGAAATGGTCGCTGCAGACATACAACTCCTGGAACCCACAGGTCCTTGTCTGGTCCATTCTTGTGAAGTTTCTCATCTTTTGGAAATTTGTGAAGGCTCACTTGTTCACTGCTGATATTAGAACACCCAAATGCGCTACAACGTGACGGCATTTTTCAAGTTACACAAATAAAAGAGGCGATCCTTCAGGAAATGAATCTGTATGGCAAGCAGTTAACACACCAAACAAACGGGCAAGGCTCTGCCTTCTTCCCATTGACAAGTCACACTGATGTGATGACGTATTGCGGAAATGCGCTGAATTTTAGGGGCGTATCCCAGCAAGTACCAGAGAAAAAATTAGCATAATTTAGAATAAAATTTTAATATATTTATAATTTATTTTGCAAAAAGGAACAGAGCTCAATGATATAAGATATATATGTTCTGACAAATATGCAAATTTCCAACATCATGTCACAATACCTTTAAATTTAGCTAAATAAACGCTTAAAAAATATATTAGCTGACTTTATAGAAGACGTGCTCCTGAGCTTAACAAAATGTTCAAATCAGCTGGATTTAAAAAAAAAAAAGTTTGCCGAATTTTAGGCAGGCGGCTCGGACCGGACGCTTTGTTTCTTTAAATTTAGCTAAATAAACGCTTAAAAAATATATTTCTTACCTGACTATAGCAGACGGGCTCCTGAGCTGAACCAAATGTGAAATCAGCTGGATTTAAAAATCCGCGGTGTGGTTTATGAGTGGTATCTTGCAAACAAAAACAGCGAACCTCACAGCTAATAGCAGCTACATCCAGAGCAAGGGGCGGGCAGCGACAGAGTCAGTCCGACCAGAGGAGGCTTTTTTCGGACACATGAGCTAGAAACGTCTGGAAGTGGCCCTCCTCTTCCTCTTCGCTCTCTGAGTCCTCTGCTGGCTGCTGCCTACAGCACCCGTATAGCGGCCGAAACTGGTACTGCACCATTTTTGCCAAAAATGAAAAACGAAGAATCAGAGCGAAAAATGGATCTAAAAATATGGGGAAAAATCCATAAATAATACTCTTCGGTGTTTAATACGCTGGACATTCAAATAAGCAAAAATACAGCGTATTATAGACCGTTTTTTACGGTATATTGGCACAGAGGATCGAGGGACAGTTCACCTCACAAGACCCACGGAGCATGTGGAAGGGTATTAAATGCATAACAGATTACAAAGGCAAAAACAAACAATGCCCCAGGGACCCATCTCTGCCTGATGCCCTCAATAAGTTTTATGCACGTTTTGATGATCCAAACAGACCTGCTAGCACCAGACTCACCTCATCACCAGATGAAGAGCATCTCAGGGTGTCCGCAGCAGAAGTGAGAGGCAGTCTCAGAAAGATTAATCCTCATAAAGCAACCGGACCAGACAACATCCCAGGGAAAGTTCTGAAGGAATGTGCGGACCAGCTCTGTGAGGTGCTGGCTGACATCTTCACCACCTCACTTGCACTGGAGTCAGTTCCCACCTGCCTGAAGACCGCGACCATCATCCCAGTCCCAAAGAGCTCCACAGTGACTGGTCTGAATGACTATAGACCGGTGGCCCTCACCCCGATAGTCGCTAAATGTTTTGAGAAACTGGTCATGTCCCACATCAAGGCAACCGTCAACATCAATGAGGACCCTCATCAATACGCATACCGTGAGAACCGATCAACAGAGGACGCCATTTCTTCCGTGGTCCACACTGCTCTCACCCACCTGGATCAGAAAGACTCATACGTGCGTCTGCTCTTTGTGGACTTCACATCTGCCTTCAACACCATGATCCCCCAAACTCTGATAGACAAACTATCTACACTTGGACTAAGCCCCTCTATTTGTAACTGGGTACTAGACTTCTTAACAGACAGACCACAGTCCGTGAAGATCCACAACTTCTCCTCCTCCACCATAACCCTTAGCACTGGCTCTCCTCAGGGATGTGTGCTGAGCCCCCTTCTGTTCACTCTGCTCACATATGATTGTACAGCCACACTTCCAGGCTGTCATATTGTTAAGTTTGCAGATGATACAGCGGTGGTGGGATGCATTACAAACAATGATGAGTCCAGCTACAGACAGGAGGTGGAACACCTGGAGAGCTGGTGCAAAGAGAACAATCTTCACATGAATGTGAAGAAGACAAAGGAGATGATTGTGGACTTCAGAAGGAACAAACACACCCATGCCCCACTGAAAATAGGTGGGTCTGCAGTGGAAGTGGTCTCCAGCTACAAATACTTGGGTGTACACATGAATGATAACCTCAGCTGGAGCAACAACACCACCAGCCTGATCAAGAAAGGTCATCAGAGACTCTACTTCCTCAGACGGCTGAGACGAGCTGGTCTGAGCAGCCCAGTCCTCACCTCCTTCTACAGGTGTGCAGTGGAGAGCATCCTGTGCTCCAGCATCAACGTGTGGCATGGAGGCTGCACAGTTGAAGAGAGGAAAGCTCTGCAGAGAGTGGTGAAGGCTGCACAGAAGTCTGTTGGAGTCAGTCTCCCCACCATCACAGACATTTACACCTCCAGATGCAGGAAAAGAGCCACCTGCATCATGAAAGACCTCACTCACCCAGCACACTCACTCTTTGCCCCACTCCCCTCAGGACGGAGGTTGAGGAGCATCAAATGTAGAACCACTAGACTGAGGAACAGCTTCTACCCTGAGGCTGTTAGACTCATGAATAAATAAAATAAAAAAATAAACACTGCAAAATATCACATCATGCTGATGCTGATCTGTTTTCTTGTTGCTGTATTCATCTGTGACCATCTGCTCATACAAACTCATGTTCGTGCTGCTGTTTATTCCCACTATATTAGGCTTAGTGTATTACTAGTTGATGCTTTTCTTAGTTAGTTCTAGATGTTATTACTGTTTTTCTCTTTCATTGTTGTTGGATGTAACTGGGACCTCGTGTACATAATCTCGTTTTCATCTCATGTACCAGATGCGGTGCAAATGACAATAAAGACTCTCTGACTCTGACTCTCTCTGACTCTCTGACTCTGATATAAAGAGAGACAGCAATGGGCATGCACCAACTGCCTATTTCATATATTGTAAATGACACAGCGCCACCAGAGGTGAAACCAGATCACTACACTGCCACACCCAATGCATTTGTTTGAACATGATATGTAAAAATTCTGTGATTTGACCATTCAAGTGTTGAAATAATTCAGAAAACAGTTTTATAGAACAGTCAAGTGGTTAAATGTTTTTTCTCTTATCATTCTTAGTATTTTACTTGTCATGATGACAGGAGAGGCACTGCCTCACCTGTCATCATGACTGTACGTCACTGGTTACCAGCTGTGCTATCAGAACAGAATGTGGAGAGAGAGACTAATGTCTTTGTCAATTCAATTCAGTTTCAATTCAGTTTATTTATATAGCGCTAAGTCAAAACAGAAGTCATCTCAAGGAAGTGGACAGAAACATTCATATATAAAAATAATAATTTTACTATTTAACAGAGCAGATTGTCCAGGCCAGTCAGGGGCTAGCCAAGTCAGTGCCTGTTTTTAATGCAGTTTTTATTTGTTGTTGTTGTTTTTTG
The DNA here is from genome assembly GCA_038048925.1 of Garcialebias charrua. NCBI lineage: Eukaryota > Metazoa > Chordata > Actinopteri > Cyprinodontiformes > Rivulidae > Garcialebias > Garcialebias charrua. The sequence goes on along the minus strand of JBBPBX010000046.1, from coordinate 76,448 downwards.
ACTTACAAAACAACTGTTTCTCCAAAACAAGATTCTGCAATCAAAGAACACTATACAAACTAATACTGAATTACTACACTTTTCTAAGACGTTGATGGTTTAGTTAATTATGTTCTGAACTCAGCTTTTTTTCTTTCAATAATATGCAAATTCAGTAGAAATATCCATCCAGAGGACCTGACTCAACCTTTGTTACATGTAAATGTGTTAGTTTACATCAACACTTTTTATTACCACATTTTAACACCATAATAACACCATAATAATCTGTATTCTGAGCTTATATTTTGTGAAATTTAACAAATACTGTACATTCCTTTGAAAGAAAAATCATGACCCCTTCAATGTCTTCTGTTTTTATTGCTTTCAAAAATTAATTATTGTTAACAGAAATCATAAATTGCCCTTTTTCTCATAAAAAACTTTTGTCAAAATGAAATTGAAACGTTGACAAATGTTTATTGAAAAAAGATCGACAATGCCTTACATTTTCCCACAAGTTCTGTTAAACCCATCATCAAGATATGGAAGGAATATGGGACGTGTGAATCTTCCAAACTTGTATTAAAAGCTCTATTATAATCTCTAAACAATAGAGAGGCTTTAGTCATGGTTTAATGTAGGTTTCAACAGTGATTGTCTTGTTCTCTCTCCCATGAAGCTCAGACTGGTGAAGAGCCTGGGTGACTCTCCCATCTCACCTGCTGAAGCTTGTATCACCTTTAAAGTGGTCACAACGTGCCTTGGTGGCCTCTCACTATTCTCCTTTTTGCACGGTCACTCAGTGTGTGAGGACGGTCTGCTCTTTGTAGATTCACACACCCTATATTCCTTACAATGCCTTGTATTTTTTGAAGATGAATTCTTGTGTTTTTGACACCACAGATTATTTTTACTGGCTAACACCAATACTGTGTGCTAATTGAGGAGAATGCCTTTTTTATTCAAGTTCAAGTAGGTTTTATTGTCATTCACATCACATGTGGTACATGAGGTAGAATTAAATTGTGTACACAGGGTCCCAGTTACATCCAACAATACAAAAATAAAAGTCTAAAAAGAAACCATAATAAGGATCTGAGATATAAACTATGAAATATCCATCCATCCATCCATCCATTTTCTTCCGCTTATCCGGGGTCGGGTCGCGGGGGTAGCAGCCTAAGTAGGGAGGCCCAGACTTCCCTCTCCCCAGCCACTTGGAGCAGCTCCTCTGGGGGAATCCCAAGGCGTTCCCAGGCCAGCCGAGAAACATAGTCCCTCCAGCGTATCCTGGGTCTTCCTCTGGGTCTCCTCCCGGTGGGACATGCCCGGAACACCTCACCAGGGAGGCGTCCAGGAGGCATCCTAACCAGATGCCCGAGCCACCTCAACTGGCTCCTCTCGATGTGGAGAAGCAGCGGCTCTACTCCGAGTCCCTCCCGGATGACTGAGCTTCTCACCCTATCTCTAAGGGAGAGTCCAGCCACCCTGCGGAGAAAACTCATTTCAGCCGCTTGTATCCGAGATCTTGTTCTTTCGGTCATAACCCAAAGCTCATGACCATAGATGAGGGTGGGAACGTAGATCGATCGGTAAATTGAGAGCTTTGCCTTTTGACTCAGCTCTCTCTTCACCACGACAGACCGGTACAGCGCCCGCTTCACTGCGGACGCTGCACCTATCCGCCTATCGATCTCACGCTCCAGTTTTCCCTCATTCGTGAACAAGATCCCGAGATACTTAAACTCCTCCACTTGGGTAAGGACCTCCTCCCCGACCCGGAGAGGGCACGCTACCCTTTTCCGGCTCAAGACCATGGCCTCGGATTTGGAGGAACTGATCCTCATCCCGGCCGCATCACATTCAGCTGCAAACCGCTCCAGCGAAAGCTGTAGATCACGAGCTGATGAAGCCAATAGGACCACATCATCTGCAAAAAACAGAGAAGCGATTCTAAGGCCACCAAAACGGATCCTCTCAACACCTTGGCTGCGCCTAGAAATTCTGTCCATAAAAGTTATAAACAGAATCGGTGACAAAGGGCAACCTTGGCGGAGTCCAACTCTCACCGGAAACGAGCCTGACTTACTGCCGGCAATGCGGACCAAGCTCTGACACCGGTCGTACAGGGACCTAACAGCCCATATCAATGGGCCTGGTACCCCATACTCCCGGAGTACCCCCACAGAACCCCCCGAGGGACGCGGTCGAATGCCTTTTCCAAGTCTACAAAGCACATGTAAACTGGTTGGGCAAACTCCCACGCACCCTCCAGGACCCTGTTGAGGGTGTAGAGCTGGTCTAGTGTTCCACGACCAGGACGAAAACCACACTGCTCCTCCTGAATCCGAGGTTCGACTATCCGACGGACCCTCCTCTCCAGAACCCCTGAATAGACCTTACCAGGGAGGCTTAAGAGTGTGATCCCTCTATAGTTGGAACACACCCTACGGTCCCCCTTTTTGAATAGGGGAACCACCACCCCAGTCTGCCAATCCAAGGGAACTGCCCCCGATGTCCACGCGATATTGCAGAGTCGCGTAAGCCAACACAACCCCACAACATCCAGAGCCCTAAGGAACTCAGGACGAATCTCATCCACCCCCGGAGCCTTGCCACCGCGGAGCTTTTTAACCACCTCGGCGACCTCAGCACCAGAGATTGGAGAGCCCGACCCAAAGTCCCCAGGCTCCGCTTCCTCAGTGGAAGACGTGCCAGTAGGATTGAGGAGGTCTTCGAAGTATTCCGCCCACCGACTCACAACATCCCGAGTTGAGGTCAACAGCACGCCATCCCCACCATAAATGGTGTTGGTCGCGTACCGCTTTCCCCCCCTGAGACGCCGGATGGTGGACCAGAATCGCCTCGAAGCCGTACGGAAGTCATTCTCCATGGCCTCTCCGAACTCCTCCCACGCCCGAGTTTTTGCCTCAGCAACCACCCGAGCCGCATGCCGCTTGGACTGCCGGTACCTATCTGCTGCTTCCGGGGTCCCACAGGCCAAAAAGGCCCAATAGGACTCCTTCTTCAGCTTGACAGCATCCCTCACCGCCGGTGTCCACCACCGGGTTCGAGGGTTGCCACCACGACAGGCACCAACAACCTTGCGGCCACAACTCCGATAAGCTGCCTCGACAATAGAGGCGCGAAACATGGCCCACTCGGGCTCAATGTCCCCCGCCTCCCTCGGAACGTGTTCAAAGCTCTCCCGGAGGTGGGAGTTAAAGCTCCGTCTTACGGGAGACTCTGCCAAACGTTCCCAGCAGACCCTCACAATACGTTTGGGTCTGCCAGGTCTGACCGGCATCCTCCCCCACCATCGGAGCCAACTCGCCACCAGGTAGTGGTCAGTTGACAGCTCCGCTCCTCTCTTCACCCGAGTGTCCAGGACATGCGGCTATGAAATATGCTAAACACTAATAATGCAAAACAATATGGTGAACAACAGCAGCCCAAACATGAGTCTGTGTGAGTAGATGAGTATAAATGAATATAGCAACATGAAATAATCAGCAGCATGCGATCAGCAGCACATATCAACAATCAAAGTGGCATTGCATTGATTTTTTTTTTTCACTGTGATTATTCTGGTTAGATATTCATGAGTCTAACATCCTCAGAGTAGAAACTGTTCCTCAGTCTAGTGGTTCTACACTTAATGCTTCTTAACCTCCTGCCTGAGGGGAGTGGGGCAAAAAGTGTGTGTGCTGGGTAAGTGGGGTCCTTCATGATGCAGGTGGCTCTCTTCTTGCATCTGGATGTATAAATGTCTGTGATGATGGGGAGACTGACTCCAACAGACTTCTGGAGCAGCTTCAAACTCTTTTTTATTGTCATAAAATACACATTTTGTAAATAAAAACAAAACAAACAGAAATGTGAGGGGATTTTTTGTAATTTTTTTTACTAAAGACCCTCATGGAGTTACAATAAAAATAACAATAATAATAATGTGTTGTTTACAATTCAGGTTGTGATTGCTCTAAAAGACTGACTAGTTTATTGTGAATAAAAATAATTCAAAGTACCGGTATATATATATTTTAAATGTTATCAGTATAATAAGGTGATCAGTATTTTCTTTAAGGAACATTGAATGGCCATAAAGTTAAAGGACATGGTCTTGGAGATGGAAACATGAGCCATGAAGCGTTTGTGTATTAAAAAGCTGCAAAGAATGCATAAATGTCTCCTAACTGTGGATCCGACAGGTTCGGTTTTTCTTCTGTCTTTAATGCCAGCTGCTTCTCTACCTTATCTGACCTCAATCACCATGAGTCACAAATACACACATTCACACACAAAACACACACACAAAGTAAAATAAAATCTCATCTGCAGCCAGCTTTGATGCAGATTTCTCAGCTGTCACTTCAATCCCCTCCTGTCTTTCTTCTGTTATCATCCGTCTGTTTCCCACTGCTCATCTGTCCCGCACCGTTTTCATGTGCTGTCTGTCAGGATGACACGCTTACTGTTCAGTTCATTTCAAAACTTTTTGTTTCCTTGGAGACAAAGCTGCTGTTTCAAAGCTAATGTTTGTTTTGCATTGTATTTGCAGGATTCATATTTTCTAGACCACTAATTAGTGAGGGAAAGTAGTGAAGCTGGACAAACCCACCAATACTGACCATATTAACCTGCTGCTTCATTTATGTGTGAGCTGTTGTTCATGCTCTGTCACAACCGGCAGTTTAAATGATCCTTTATGCACATTACTAAACAGTAGGGGTGTAACGGTACGCTAAAATCACATTTCGGTTCGGTTCAATTACAAGGAGGGCTCGGTTCGGTTTATTTTCGGTTTATTTTCGGTACAAAAAAAAAAGACAAAATAAAGACTTACAAAATGTTTATTTTGAAAATATGCCAAAAATATGTTTGTATTGTATTGTAGTAATAAATAAAAGTGACCCATTTGGATGATATTTTAAATAAACAGCACTCTACAATAAATAAATTATATTAAAAATAATAAAAATCTTAATGAATACAATAACAGTCAGAACCAGAACAATAAGCAGCAACAGACTGTTTACAATCTTAACTAATAAAGTTTTTGTCCAGTAGCACCAGTGTGGCTGTATTTGTCCTCATTACTCACAACCTCTTCTTGGTGGGACTGGTCCTGGAACAGTTCCAGAGTTCAATTCAGTCATCACACACTTCTTAGCTGCAGCAGGTGATCTCTGGTGGATTTCCCTGAAGTGGAAGGAGAGCAGCTACCTCTGTAACTGGAAATACTGGAAATAAAACACAGAGGTAAAAAAATAAGTTAATAAGATTATAATTTTAAATAATAATAAATTATAAATAATAATTATAATAAAATAACAATACCTCTTGAACGGTTGAATATCTCACTCATCATCAGGGCAGGGTTTAAATCAGCTCCAGGACTTGTTGACCATCAGTTTTAGTTTTTTCATAAAGAGCTGAACTTTTTGACTTAAGTGTTGACGTGATGGATGTCTCATAGCAAGGATCAACTGTGCATTAAAAACTTTCAGACTTAGATTCAGAGCTTTAAAAACTCATACAGTTTGTGTTATTGATCTGGACCCATCTAAATTACCTGATGAAGTTGTTTAAATGCAGCTGTGTTGTTAGCGCACTTTGTAGAAGTTGTTTAAATGCAGCTGTGTGGTTAGCGTACTTTGTAACAGCTCGTTCACGTTCTGATGACGTAGTTTCCAGCGCGTTCACGTTAGACGTGTTGCTGCTGCAGATCCAGTCTTCATGAAAAAACGTCCACACACACAGCTTTGTGCGCTCGTCTTTTAACAAGAAAACCATAACGTTAACAAACAGGAAACCGCAGCGAGAAGCTAACGGCTAATGCTGCGCGTGCTGCGAGATAATAGCTCCGTGCTGAAACGCGCCCAGGAAATTTTGTTCCGCGGCGCACATATTAACATTCAATGAGTGAAAAAATAACCGTTTCGGTACAGCACGTTCGGTTCGGTCCACCTCCGTACCTTTTCGGTTCGGTACACCAACTACAACCGTTACATGCCTACTAAACAGCTATATGTAGTGATACAACCTTGAGTTTGAAGCACGTCTCTGATCGCTCTCAGTAATGAACTTTTTGGGAGTTATTCCTGAAGGGACAATAATACTTTTATTAGTTTTAATTTGAATCAAACATCATAAATTAAGTCATCCAGAGACTTCTTTTAATTTTGTTAATTCAAATGTCATCAAATGAATAATTTTATTTGTAAGAGCATCAGTACATTTTAATGTCAGATAAATCAAATACTCTGCTTAATTCAAAATGTTGTACATGGAGGATTTCTCCTCTCCTCTCGAACTTGCATGTGAAGATAAAAGGAACACTTTATCTCATTCATTTTAGCTTGAGCTCAGGACAATCTAGACACCCAAAGACTTTTGTTTTTGTCCTATTTAATAATCAAGCTATTATCATTAATAGGTCCCATATGTTATGCTCTGATGACGTTTGTTTATTCATACAACAGTGTTGGTAATGAGTTAAGAAAGTTCTAAATCTGCTGTATCATGAGACTGGCGTCTTAAACTAACTTTCTTATCCTTTCTGACATTTTTAATCTAACTTATGCCTCCTCTCAGTGGCTCCTGGCCTAACAGACCGAATCAGAAAGAGCTACGTCTTTCTAGGTCAAGTTAGCCTTAAAAGAGCTCTGACTTCCTGTTTTCCTTGGAGTTTGCTGAGGACCTCAATGCCCTGATGAGGCTCCCCAAAGAACTGATGATCGTCTGGTCAACACGCTAATGACCACGTCATTCAGTTAAAAGATTTATAACATGCCAAGTTATAAATCTATTTCAAGCTGTGAAAAGCTTCACTTTATTGACATTCCTTTACGGAACGTCTTATCTTGAACAACAACACCAGGAGCTGCTGTTACTTTCGGTTCGAGTCAAGGCGCACGTCTGGAGACGCTGAGAACGGTAAACGAACTGACCAAACTGGGCCGAGGGAGACTGACCATCTTCACGAGGTAACAAAAGTCGTCAAATGCTTTGCCAAGGGTACCAACGTGTAGCCGAGTTCGGCCGGAGAGCTGCCATGTTTCTGGTTAAACACATCAAGATAACTCCCTGACTCTTAACTTCTTTTCCTCCATTTCCTTCCTCCTAAACTTTTATCTTCCTAAGCCAAAAACTAAGTTAATGCACCTGCAGAATTGAAATGAGTAAAATATCATCCTTTACTTGTTCTGTTGTTCCTATGTTTCATCTATGCTGAAGTTAATTATAGGAAAAATGATCAACCAATCATGTACATAATGTGTGATGTAATTTATTGATTATGTTAAATAAATGGACCAGTCCTGCTGTTCCAACATAAGTTTAACGTTTCCGGTGAATTACATCTGGTCAAAGTATAGAATTATTGATATTAAGCTGAAAAAGAGAGAACTCGTTTAATTAATGATGTATTTTTGTGTCAGTCTAAACCCTGCCAATTTATACATCTAAAATATAGGTAAGTCATTAAACTGACCCCCTCCTATATTACTACATAATGGTGGCCCAGTAAAGGTCTCTAGAAAGTTTAATATTTAATATTTCTGTACTTTACATGTTGGCATAAAATTTTGTCCAAGTTTTTAGACTCTGAAAACGATAGTTTTTTGGCTGGGAAAGTGTGTCATGGCTACAGGAAACTGCTGGTTAATGTCACTTGAAGCTGAGGGATTGTCTTTATTCACCTTTTAAACGTTTGTTGAAGTTTTTGGGTTAAAATTTGATGTTGCTGTGTGGTTCTGCCTGGTTCTGAGTCATTTGGACTCTTTGCTGACGTGTCACAGATAAAAGCGCATCTACGTTTGACCGCCGTGTCAAAACTGTGCATATAAGAGCTTCATGGTTCATCTGAAAATTGCTGTCGAGTGGTATCGTTACATTTTTAAGCAGGAACAATAGCATTTTGTGTCTGAAGCTGTCGTATCTGGTTCTGACCCGGTCCAGTTGTTAGCTCTGACGTGTTGTAGTCCGTCTTGGCGACATTTATTTTGCTATTTTTACTGGGCGCGGCTTGGTAAAACTGTTCTGATGTGAAACGATTCGTTCACAGAATTTTTGTGGTGAATTTTAGTGTTTTGTGAGTTGAAAAAGAGTCTAAGTTTGTGAAGTTATGCTGACGCTAATATCTGTTTACGTGCTGTGATTGGTTCAAAGGGATCACGTGAAACGCGATGCTGGTCGACAAATTTCAGTTTTGTTCACACAATTCTGACAGATTATCGGGCTCGTTTCGTTTTTATGCATGAAATATCGTCAGAAACTGTTTAAACGCGGTGTTTTGAGATATTTACAAGTGTTTTAGACCGAGTAGAGTCCGTTCGTTCAAAATTCCAACGGTACGTCAAAGTCCGTGAAGGCATCACGTGCGACACGTCACCGGCAGTGACGTGACCCAGATAGAGAGAAAAAAAAGAAAAAAAAAAATCGTTTTTTTATATATATCTAAAAGTTCACAGAACTTGTTCTAAACATTTTAAACAAATCCATTTGTTTCTTAAATGAACGTTTGTTTAAGCGATTGTCACATCCAGGCTAAAACTCATCCCAAAAGTTCACGTTTAACCGATTTTAGTTTGAAGCTACGGCTAAATTCTAAAAGGTAGTCAACGCGGCCTTGGGGCCAACAGCGCCTCTTTAGCGGCCAGGAAGAGTAATTACAGTCACATTGTGGTAAATTTAAGCTTTGAAAACCTGCTATCTGCTGGTTTAAAAGAATGAGAACAGGAAACATTTACACAGAATAGATGCTAAAACCTGCATGTATTTTAAAACATCTGTTAAAGTTATTCTGTGCACTCAAGTTTATTTTAAATAAAAAAATATTTAAAATAACAAACAAGAAATCCTATTTTCACTCCTGATAACTGTCAAAATACAGCAACAAAACAGTTTCACTGAAACTAAAAAACATTCTTTTAAGGCATGATGGAGCAGCATCCTGGGAACATTTTAGTGTGAATATTGCATGTATTTCAAATCTTTTAAAAAGCGTATGAGTAAGTAAAACAGAAATCATGCTTGGATTAGTTAGTAACTGTTGTTAAAAAATAAGTTCTATTTAAAGTTAACACTGCTTGCATTTAACTTTTTCAAGTTCATTAAGGGTAAAGCCTGAAAGGAAGGTACTTATGAATAAGGATACTTATTACACAGTGAAACACTTAAACCAGAAAGCTGGTTAGTTTGATTGACTCACCGTTAAACTGAAAGAAAAGATTTATTTGCACACATTAAATTAAGAACCGTCTTGTTGATTTTTCACAAGAATCAATACAAAGATGGAAGTTCAAAAAGTTGCGCGTCCAAGGTTTAGGAAGTATGAGCATCTTGTTGACTCATACAACAAAGGGTGCCAACTGGAACCCCCAAGCCAAGGACCTGCTCCCCCTGCACCTCGCACAGAGAGAGAATCTGTCTCAAAGCGTGGTGACTACTCAGCTGCTCTTAATGTCTTGCAGAAAAAAGGTGAACATCCTTTGATGTATTTTGACAGGATTCTCCAGGCGTACCAGAGTGACATAAAAGAACCGGGCCTGGAAGAACAGGTACTTTTCAGGGTTGCTTTCAGCAAAAATCTCCTCCCGGAGATAAGATCTGAGCTGTGCACCATGGGTTTGTATAAAAAGCAAACCATGGAAGAAATAAAACAGTGTGCTGTGAATGTTTTCGAAGCTCACCTGCAAAGCGAGACGCCCTTACAGGTGTCCCCAGGTGAGTTGGAAGAAACTCCCGCTAAGCATGGTGGATGCCTAGCTGCAAAGCACATCTTGCAAGAGAAAGATGAACACCCATTACTGTTCTGCGATAGAATTAAAAAAGCATATTTTGGTGACCAAAATGAACCAGACATGCAGGAAGATGAAAATTTCAAACTTCTTTTCAGCTTCAATCTCCACCCCACGCTGAGAAAAGTTCTACACCTCACGTGTTATTACAAAAACACCATCGATGAAATAAAAGAGTGCGCTATAAATGTTTTTGAAGCTCACACGCAAAGCAAAACACCCTTAGAGGTGTGCCCAGGTCAAATGGTCAAACCCCAGTCGCTAAAAATAGAAGAGGTTCCCTCTCCTACGGAAAGCGAGGATAATCAAGATATTCAAACCAACAAACAACAAAATGTTGGTGCCAACTGGAACAGTGACTCAAAGTGGTTTAAACGGAGCTCTGCTCATGTAGCTACTCAGATAGAAAAATCTGAGAGAAGCACAATACCACAAAAGGGAGATGTCCACTCTACGAAAAACCCAAAGAGGTTTGTTCAGAGCCAAGGACCTGCTTCTCCTCCTGCACCTCAAATGCAACAGTTTGAGACATGCAAGGAGTCACAAATGCTCCGGAAAAAAGGCACAACACCTCTGCGCTTGGAAGAGACAGAGGAAGTAAGTTGTTTGTTAGAAGATTTGAATGTTACAGTGGTTGACCAACCTGAGACAATGAGTGGCATTATCATTGATAATAACACAGACATCATTGTCCAACCTGGTGGAGCGATGTGTAGCACTGTCTTTCACAAAAACTCAGAGCACACAGCTTTCAACAATAATAACATTGAGGACAATATCAACAACATTGCCAAAGAAGCTGACAGCGAACAAAATGCTGACAGTCAACAAGATCCTGAAGGTCATGACACGGTCTGTCTAACAGATGGTACCGCAGAAGGCACGGATGACTCCCCAACCGAGAGCACAAGCCCGGTAAGTGAACCTTCAAATACAGGTGAGGCAGAAGAGACACAACAGTTGGACCCAACCCTGGCCCAACAAGAGAACCTCCTCTGCGAGCTGAAACATTCAGCTCTCACTGAACACTACATGCCTCAGGTAGAACAAGGTGTAGAGATCCAAGGATCCCATACCGACGATGCTGACAGTCCGGAAAATGATAGTCGACGAGACGTTGACAGTCAACAGGACATTGTCTTTACGGATTGCGAGGACCCCTCATCAGACGAAGGGGGAAGACACTCGCACAACAACAACTGTGACCCGTCGCAGTCTGAACAATCAGACACACCTGCGACTGCGCCGACAGTTGTGACACACCTGAATTACACAGAAAGAGGTAAACGTAAGAAGAAACGTTGGCCGAAACCTATAAGGTTCCTGTGTACGGTTCCCGATAAGCTGCGCAAACAGCTTGGACTAAACAAAGGCATCCTAACTTGTGCCCATGGACGGACGTCCTCACCTGTGTGCGTGGTCCCCCATGACCACAGGGGGGTGATGTTAGGTCATGCCCAAGACAAAGACAATGATTTCAATAACCCCACAAACGACAAAGATCTCGCAAACTCACAGACTTCATGGGAAATTAAGGTCGTCCAAGCACACGATAGTAAATAAACTAAACAGTTTAAACTATATTAGTTGCTAAAAGAAACCATTCCAACTAGAACTTAGAAACGCTAAGTCTAAAAACCCACAACAAAAAACTAACCTTAACAACCGTTTAAATCTGCAGGATTTAATTGACATCGGTTATAAAGCTAAGACCTGTTTTTATTGTGTGATACATGTTGGAATCTGACGACAGGAGTGAGTTGAAGCGGTGGAACGTTGTTTTCTAGTTGCTTAATTGCTACTTTTGTTGTTGTTGAAGCTTGGTATTGTTTTTGAACACTCCCAGCCAAAAGAGGTTTTTATTAATGATAAGTTAAAGACTTAAATGGATTTAACTATGCCAACATGCAGTTTCATTTTGTTAAACCTCAGTCAATGAAGGGTCAATGTAGTTTAAAGCTACTTTAGGTACCATAAACTACACTGGTCTCACAATTTCTATATTGAACCGATTCGATCGTTTCTATTCTAGATCATCTATTCATTTTTGATGAGTCTCGCCATAGACTTCTAAATTTTATAGGGAACACCAAATCCTACGTCGTCGTTTTAAAGGACAACAGACATTTAGACCAAACTATATTTTCTTTTCTATCTTAGTTAATTTAACTTAAATTATGAATGGAGGAATAGTTTGGAAGAAGAGGCCTTCGTTACAGAAGCCCTCCTGAACCTTTTATAGACGTAGATCCCTATATTTAACTTTTGATGAATGATCCACCCCTTAATTGGTAGTTATAGCTGATCTAAACCATGATAGCTTACATACCAGGTGCATATAGGTGAGGCTAATGTAAAATCCCAATCATAAGCCCACCTAAAACCACATAATTGCATGACACATAGAACCAGAGTGGCACGGACTGGAAGCCAACCAGCCTACAACCTTCGATGTGGGAACCTGCTACTCCAACGCTGGTCTTCAACCTTCATCCAAGGGTCGCCTCCTCTGCGTAAATCAAGGGATCCCCTCTACATGCTGATTGAAACAGTTGTTGCTGATGAAATCAACAACTCTAATCGTTATGGAATTACCGCTGTGGAATTACCGCTGTGGATTATAAGACTTTGTTTTCCAAGGGATTACAGACTCAGTTTTCCAAGGGTTTACAGACTCAGTTTTCCAAAGGATTAAAAGCTTACCGCAATGGGATTACCTGCGAACAGTGTGGAATTTCCAAAAACATTATGGGATTATAATTTTTGATTTTTTTTTCCACTTGCTGGATTACATCAAGATCAGAGACATTTGGTGGTATCTTTTCATGTTGGACCTCATCCCCGTGGACAGGCGATGAGTTCCAAAAGGGGGGACTGTAGTGATACAACCTTGAGTTTGAAGCACGTCTCTGATCGCTCTCAGTAATGAACTTTTTGGGAGTTATTCCTGAAGGGACAATAATACTTTTATTAGTTTTAATTTGAATCAAACATCATAAATTAAGTCATCCAGAGACTTCTTTTAATTTTGTTAATTCAAATGTCATCAAATGAATAATTTTATTTGTAAGAGCATCAGTACATTTTAATGTCAGATAAATCAAATACTCTGCTTAATTCAAAATGTTGTACATGGAGGATTTCTCCTCTCCTCTCGAACTTGCATGTGAAGATAAAAGGAACACTTTATCTCATTCATTTTAGCTTGAGCTCAGGACAATCTAGACACCCAAAGACTTTTGTTTTTGTCCTATTTAATAATCAAGCTATTATCATTAATAGGTCCCATATGTTATGCTCTGATGACGTTTGTTTATTCATACAACAGTGTTGGTAATGAGTTAAGAAAGTTCTAAATCTGCTGTATCATGAGACTGGCGTCTTAAACTAACTTTCTTATCCTTTCTGACATTTTTAATCTAACTTATGCCTCCTCTCAGTGGCTCCTGGCCTAACAGACCGAATCAGAAAGAGCTACGTCTTTCTAGGTCAAGTTAGCCTTAAAAGAGCTCTGACTTCCTGTTTTCCTTGGAGTTTGCTGAGGACCTCAATGCCCTGATGAGGCTCCCCAAAGAACTGATGATCGTCTGGTCAACACGCTAATGACCACGTCATTCAGTTAAAAGATTTATAACATGCCAAGTTATAAATCTATTTCAAGCTGTGAAAAGCTTCACTTTATTGACATTCCTTTACGGAACGTCTTATCTTGAACAACAACACCAGGAGCTGCTGTTACTTTCGGTTCGAGTCAAGGCGCACGTCTGGAGACGCTGAGAACGGTAAACGAACTGACCAAACTGGGCCGAGGGAGACTGACCATCTTCACGAGGTAACAAAAGTCGTCAAATGCTTTGCCAAGGGTACCAACGTGTAGCCGAGTTCGGCCGGAGAGCTGCCATGTTTCTGGTTAAACACATCAAGATAACTCCCTGACTCTTAACTTCTTTTCCTCCATTTCCTTCCTCCTAAACTTTTATCTTCCTAAGCCAAAAACTAAGTTAATGCACCTGCAGAATTGAAATGAGTAAAATATCATCCTTTACTTGTTCTGTTGTTCCTATGTTTCATCTATGCTGATAGTTAATTATAGGAAAAATGATCAACCAATCATGTACATAATGTGTGATGTAATTTATTGATTATGTTAAATAAATGGACCAGTCCTGCTGTTCCAACATAAGTTTAACGTTTCCGGTGAATTACATCTGGTCAAAGTATAGAATTATTGATATTAAGCTGAAAAAGAGAGAACTCGTTTAATTAATGATGTATTTTTGTGTCAGTCTAAACCCTGCCAATTTATACATCTAAAATATAGGTAAGTCATTAAACTGACCCCCTCCTATATTACTACATATACTAACAAACTGTATTTTTAGAGTTTTGCATTGCTTTCATTGGCTGTATAATTAAATTCATGTTAGTGAGAGAGAAAATGTTAGTATAGTGCTCATTTTACATTTGCTGGGTTCAACAAAGCATTTTACATAGGGATGGGGCAGATCCGATCCAGTATCGGTATCGGTATCCGATACCAGCATTATTTAAGTATCGGGTATCGGATCAAACCTGCCGATACTTTTCCGATCCAGCTTCAAAGAGCACTTGTGTTCAATCACAATCTGTGACTGCCCTTTTTAACATTGTGTGAGATAAACCCAATGAAGACACTCTTAAGCCCTATTGTAAGGCTTAAGAGTGTCTTCATTGGGTTTATCTCACACAATGTTAAAATGAATAGTTTGGGTGCAAAAGTTTCATTATACAGAGTCAAATACCTGAACAGTATCGGATCGGGAAAGTATCGGTATCGGTCGATACTGAGTTAATAAGTATCGGTATCGGATCGGAAGTGAGAAATGTGGATCGGTGCATCCCTTAATAATAATAATAAACTTTATTTGTATAGCACCTTCCTACAATGCCTTGCATTGACCAAGGTGCTTAACAGGATAAAAAGATGAATAAACTGGAACAATAAATCAGTGAAAATAGAATAAAAAACAACAGTAATAAAAGAAGGCAATGGAAATAAAAGAAATGCTACATACTAAAATACCAAAAGTAATAAAAGTTACACACTGAAAGCTTTTTTGAACAAGTGGGTCTTCAGTCTGGTTTTGAACAGAGTCAGATCAGAGGTGGCACGCAGCTCAAGGGGGAGGCTGTTCCAGGCTTTTGGGCCGGCAACAGAAAAGACCGGTCTCCCCATTGTTTGTACCTTGAGCGAGGCACCTCCAGCAGGTGTTGACTGGCAGATCGTAAAGCTCTGCCGGGCTGATGGGCTTTCAAAAGTTCTGAGATGTACAGAGGAGCAAGTCCATTCAGAGCTTTGAAAACAAACAGGAGCAGCTTGAACTGTATCCTGAACTGAACCGGGAGCCAGTGTAGAGAGGACAGGACAGGAGTGATGTGTTCATATTTTCGTGTGTTGGTCAAAAAGCGCGCGGCAGAGTTCTGTACAAGCTGTAAACGGGAGATGGAGGATTGATTAATACCAACATACAAAGCATTACAATAATCAAGTCTGGAGGTCACAAAGGCATGGATGGCCTTCTCCAGATCACCACGGCTGAGAAATGACTTTACTTTAGAGAGCAGACGGAGCTGGAAAAAGCTGGTCTTGACAACAGAACTGATCTGTTTATCAAGCTTTAAGTTGGAGTCAAGCTGCACTCCAAGATTTCTGACCACCGGGTTGAAGTGGGGGAGGGGAAAACCAAAACTGGGACTGGGAAGGATGTTGCTGGTGGGTGCACCAAATAAAATGCATTCAGTTTTCTGTGTTTAGGTGGAGGAAGTTTTGAGACAGTCAGTACTTAATGTCATTTAAGCAGTTGACAAGAGTGTTTGAACTGAGTGAGGGGTTGGGAGTGACTGGCAGATAGATTTGTAAATTGTCTGCATACATGTGAAAAGCCAGATTATGACGTGCAATGATTGATCCTAATGGCAGCATGTAAAGAGAAAAGAGGACTGGCCCCAGAATGGATCCAGCACTTTGAGATTTTTATTAATGAAAAGTGCATTATAAATGGAACNNNAATGGATCCCTGTGGTACGCCAGAGGTCAGAGGGGTTGATGAAGAGGAGGACAGATCGCCTATCATGACAGAAAAGGTTCTCCCAGTCAGGTAAGATTTGAACCACTCAAGCACAGCTCCCTGGAGGCCAACCAGCTGAGACAAGCGGTTGATTAGTACCTGATGGTCGACGGTGTCAAAAGCTGCTGAGAGGTCTAACATCACCAGCAGAACAGGGTTTTTTGCATCCAGGGACAGAAGAATGTCATTCTGTACTTTGAGCAGTGCAGATTCAGTGCTGTGACGAGCTCGAAAACCTGACTGAAATTTTTCAAACAGGTTGTTGTGCTCAAGAAAAGATTGAAGTTGAATAAAAACAATCTTTTCTAGGACCTTTGATAGAAATGACAGATGGGAAACTGGTCTGAAATTAGAGAGAGCTGTAGGATCTAGGCCTGGTTTTTTGAGAAGAGGCCTGACCACAGCATGTTTGAAAGCAGATGGCACAAAACCTGAAGATAGACAGCTGTTAATAAATGACAAAACACAAGGACCAATTACATCAAAGGACTGTTTGAATTATTTTTGATGGAATGATGTCCAGAGAACAGTTTGTTGGTTTCATCTGCTGAACCACCTTGGTGAGGTTAGGCAGTGAGACCAGGTCAAATTGGTCAAAAACAGCTGTGGTTATTGCAGACACACATTGATGTCTCCTTTTACTGCACACAACAGTGAGCAAGTGTGGAGCAATGCAGGGTTTAGTGCCTTGCTCAACATGCTAAAAGGCTGAGAATCTCACCACTGGCTATCCAGTTGTTGGACACACAATTGAGCACTGCGGATATGGCCATATAAATAAAGAAATAGAAATGGAAATATAGGTTGCAACAAGGGACCTCAAGATAAAACCATGAAATGTGAATTTGGAAGCTAATTTTCTCTTTTGATTTAAAATAAAATGCTTTTCTTTAGTGTTTAAATGTTGTTCTCATCAGTCTGAACACCTTTTAACTTTGTCTTGCCTGTCAGAATAATGCAAGATGGCCGCGCTCAGAGCAGCCGCAGCTTCACGAGCTCCCGGTTCATCCCTAGTTTATAGTAATTTTAATAGTGTTTTTGTACCTGACTCTGCGCGTTTTTTGCGGGTGAATTATAGCTGAACTGAACTGTTAAGAATCGGAGCGGATTTACCACAGGGCACAGCTGAAATCAGCAACGAACTCAAATCAGAGCTCGGAAGATTGGAGCTGTTAAGGACATCTTTCTGGAAGCAGACGCGCTCCAGGGGAAAGAAAAGGAAGCGTTGCTCACGAGGAAAGAAGAGGGGTTGCCGAGCAGGAATTATGACGAGACTACGGGCAGACGGGCTCTTTTTCTGTCTAACGTCCGCTCGCTGGACAACAAAATGGATCTACTTCGTTTGAGAGTGACCACGTCGGAGGAGATGAGAAGGTGCTCCGTGCTCTGCCTAACGGAAACGTGGATCTCTGAGGATACACCAGACTCTGTTTATGAGTTGGATAATAGACTCTTTTTCAGAACGGACCGGTGCACCGAGACTACAGGGAAAACACGAGGTGGCGGTGTTTGTATTTACGTGCACAAAGACTGGTGCACGAACTGTTCCGTGATTAAAAGGCTTTGTTCAGCTGCCGTCGAGTTGATCACAGTAAGATGTAGGCCGCATTACCTTCCTCGCGACCATGCTGTGATTTTAATAACAGTTATTTACATAGCACCCGATGCTAATGCTAATGACGCCCAGGGAGAAATTCATGACTTACTCACCTCGCTGCAGTGTAAATATCCTGAGGGGCTCTTCATTGTTTGCGGAGACGTCAATCACGTAGATCTTCAAATCTCCCTCCCAGCCTTCAATAAGAACGTCTTCACAGCAACGAGAGGAGATAAAACGCTGGACCAAGTCTACACAAATGTAAAGGGGGCGTACACGGCGAAGACACGCCCAGCGCTCGGAGCTTCCGATCACGACTCTCTGATCCTGGCACCAAGACAACTCCCCCCACTCAGGCGCTCCAAGCCGGAACAAAGAGAGATAAGAATCTGGAGTCAAGATAGTTCCCCCATGTTGAGAGACTGTTTTGAGAAGACAAACTGGTCTGTTTTCAGAGAAGCAGCTACTGAAGGAAGTTCAGTGGATATGGAACTCTATGCTTCCTCAGTCCTGGGCTACATCAGTACATGCTCTGAAAATGTATCCATAAGAAAATATGTTAAATCCTACCCGAACCGGAAACCCTGGTTAAATAAAGAAGTTCACGCCTTGCTAGCAGCCAGGGACACTGCATTCAAGTCAGGAGATAAAGAGGAGCTGAGAAAGAGCAGGAATGAACTGAAGGATGGCATTAAGAAGGCCAAGGCCACGTATGCACAGAGGATAGAGGGACAGTTCACCTCACAAGACCCACGGAGCATGTGGAAGGGTATTAAATGCATAACAGATTACAAAGGCAAGAACAAACAATGCCCCAGGGACCCATCTCTGCCTGATGCCCTCAATAAGTTTTATGCACGTTTTGATGATCCAAACAGACCAGCTAGCACCAGACTCACCTCATCACCAGATGAAGAGCATCTCAGGGTGACCGCAGCAGAAGTGAGAGGCAGTCTCAGAAAGATTAATCCTCATAAAGCAACCGGACCAGACAACATCCCAGGGAAAGTTCTGAAGGAATGTGCGGACCAGCTCTGTGAGGTGCTGGCTGACATCTTCACCACCTCACTTGCACTGGAGTCAGTTCCCACCTGCCTGAAGACCGCGACCATCATCCCAGTCCCAAAGAGCTCCACAGTGACTGGTCTGAATGACTATAGACCGGTGGCCCTCACCCCGATAGTCGCTAAATGTTTTGAGAAACTGGTCATGTCCCACATCAAGGCAACCGTCAACATCAACGAGGACCCTCATCAATATGCATACCGTGAGAACCGATCAACAGAGGACGCCATTTCTTCCGTGGTCCACACTGCTCTCACCCACCTGGATCAGAAGGACTCATACGTGCGTCTGCTCTTTGTGGACTTCACATCTGCCTTCAACACCATGATCCCCCAAACTCTGATAGACAAACTATCTACACTTGGACTAAGCCCCTCTATTTGTAACTGGGTACTAGACTTCTTAACAGACAGACCACAGTCCGTGAAGATCCACAACTTCTCCTCCTCCACCATAACCCTCAGCACTGGCTCTCCTCAAGGATGTGTGCTGAGCCCCCTTCTGTTCACTCTGCTCACATATGATTGTACAGCCACACTTCCAGGCTGTCATATTGTTAAGTTTGCAGATGATACAGCGGTGGTGGGATGCATCACAAACAATGATGAGTCCAGCTACAGACAGGAGGTGGAACACCTGGAGAGCTGGTGCAAAGAGAATAATCTTCACATGAATGTGAAGAAGACAAAGGAGATGATTGTGGACTTCAGAAGGAACAAACACACCCATGCCCCACTGAAAATAGGTGGGTCTGCAGTGGAAGTGGTCTCCAGCTACAAATACTTGGGTGTACACATGAATGATAACCTCAGCTGGAGCAACAACACCACCAGCCTGATCAAGAAAGGTCATCAGAGACTCTACTTCCTCAGACGGCTGAGACGTGCTGGTCTGAGCAGCCCAGTTCTCACCTCGTTCTACAGGTGTGCAGTGGAGAGCATCCTGTGCTCCAGCATCAACGTGTGGCATGGAGGCTGCACAGTTGAAGAGAGGAAAGCTCTACAGAGAGTGGTGAAGGCTGCACAGAAGTCTGTTGGAGTCAGTCTCCCCACCATCACAGACATTTACACCTCTAGATGCAGGAAAAGAGCCACCTGCATCATGAAAGACCTCACTCATCCAGCACACTCACTCTTTGCCCCACTCCCCTCAGGACGGAGGTTGAGGAGCATCAAGTGTAGAACCACTAGACTGAGGAACAGCTTCTACCCTGAGGCTGTTAGACTCATGAATAAATAAAAATAAAATAAAAAATAAACACTGCAAAATATCACATTGTGCTGATGCTGATCTGTTTTCTTGTTGCTGTGTTCATCTGTGTTCATCTGTGACCATCTGCTCATACAAACTCATGTTCGTGCCGCTGTTTATTCCCACTATATTAGGCTTAGTGTATTAATAGTTGATGTTTTTCTTAGTTAATTCTAGATGTTATTACTGTTTTTCTCTTGCATTTGTTGTTGGATGTAACTGGGACCCCGTGTACATAATCTCGTTTTCATCACATGTACCACATGCGGTGCAAATGACAATAAAGACTCTCTGACTCTGACTCAGAAATCCATCATGATTCCCCAAACTGTGTCAAATATATACTGCAAGGAAGATGTTAATTTATCATTTATATTAATAATAATTAAATAATACTTTATAATGTTTATAATGTACACTACACTCTATCTTATAAAGCTTCAAATTTTTTGTGATATTTCTGAAAATTCTGTTCAATTCAGTTTATTTATATAGTGCCTCACAATAGAAGTCATCTCAGGGAACTGATCAGGAACATTCATAAAAATTCAACTAGTAACATTATTTATCTAAGGACGGAAGGAATCAGCAGATTGTTTTGAGACTTCATTCCCTCACAGTCCTGAGCTAGGACAAAGGCAACAGTGGAAAGGAAAAACTCCCTTTTAACAGGAAGAAACTTCGAGGATATCCAGGCTCAGGACAAGTGTCCATCTGCTTCATCCAGCTGGGTTTGAGAGGACAGGAAGGAGAAATGGTCCAGAATGGAGGCGAGCAGGTCCCTCACTAGGAGGAAAGACAAAAATACTCGTTGAGATAGAATTAATTACAACTACAAACTATGAATTTGTATTCAGTTGAAGAAATGAGGTCAGTTTGTCCTCCAGTAGTTAAAACCTATAGCAGCATAGGATGAGCAATAGGAAACCAAGCCAGTCCAAACTATAGGATTTATTAAAGGGGACCTCAGATGTTTTTTTTTTATTTTTATGGTATGTCTGTGTGCTATCCAGACCCCGTTCATTCAATTTAATACACAAAATAATTCTTAGATAATAAATTATACCCTTTTTAATTCTGCCATTTCTAACTTCCGTTCTAAACGACCTGTTTATGATAATGAGGTCTGAAGTCCACGCCCGTCAAAACTCTGTTTACATTAACTCCGCCCTCTGTAACAGCCAGTATCTCAAATCTGTTGTTGTTTTAAAATTAGCTTTTTTTATTACTCGTTTGACTTACTGTTAGTGCTAGCTTAAGATAACTTACCGAAAGCTGTTTGTGCGCGCCGCCATTAGCTGCTCCTTTTATCATGCCCTCCCGAATCCGAGGCTAAAATTAGCTCTTCCTCCTCCTTCGGTAACAAACAGCCCGCGTAGCTCCGCTAGTTGCATGCGGCGCTTCGATCCGCGGCTGCACATCCAATCCAGACACACACAAAGTTCACCGAGTGTTTCCAGTTAATTTATCCGTATGAGGCAACCTCTGACCGTCACCGGACCCACACGGTCCTCAAAAGCCAGCAGCTCCCTGCAGCCCTCACCCGATCTCTCCGAAACAAAACAAAAAAAAGATGCCGTGGCCGGGAAATGAACCCCGGTCCTTTGGGTGCCATAACAGCCATTTATCTCACAGACCCAAGCTAGCAGTTGAACAAAGGCAGTCCTTCATCATATAAGAAACAAATACAACCACTTATTTTTAGAACGCTACAGTTTTGATTAGATTTTGATGAAGTGAAAGGTATTCTTAAAATAAATAAATTGCTAATCTGAAAAGTATATCGATCAGTGGTGCTTGTACGTTTCAGACTGTCGCCCCGCGAGAGTGTGTGTGTGCACAGTTTCAACGAGACAGAGTTCAAACAAGGTAATAAAACATTCTGGTTTTACTCAAGATGTGCTGCGTGGCTGGAGCAGGGCAAGCCCCTAGCCCCCCCGGGGGCTAAATAAATGAATAAATAAATAAATGACCGCCGGGTCAGCTCCAAAACTGCTCGGCAACCGTGACGTGTATTATACTGAAGTGGGTTGAGCCGTACCAGGGGTTGCTAGGTGAGGGGCTGGACTCAGGTTCGAGATGGGTTGTCCTGGCGCTTGTGACGTCACATGATTTGAAAACGAAACCTATCTTATCACAGTAAAATAAATCTACTTGGAGTAAATAAACCACTGGGTGCATTTTTTTGGCACAAGGACTGTTTTTTTATGAAGTAAATACCCAAAGTTGAGTAAAACAAAATTTAAAAAGTGAATTTTGCATGTGTGGTCCCCTTAAAAAGGATTACCATACTTTTTGGCGTATAAGTCGCTGGTTTTTTTTTACTAATTTGCATGTCCTCCGGCTTATACACCGAAGCGTCATATTTATGGATTTTTTCCCATATTTTTAGACCCATTTTTGGCTCTGATATTGCCGTTTTTCATTTTGGCAAAAAAATAGTGCAGTACCACTTTTGTCCGCTAGGGGGACACTTCCAGAGAGTACACCGACCGTTTCTAGCTCATGTGTCTGAAAAAAGCCTCCTCTGCTCGGACTGACTCTGTCGCTGCCCGCCTCCTGCTCTGGATGTAGCTATTAGCTGTGTTGTTAGCTGTTTTTTTTAGCAAGATAACTCATAAACCACACCGCGGATTTTCTTGAAACTTATAGAGCGTAATTATTTGGTGGTCATTTACAACTGACTAGCTTTATGAGATGTTTGAGATAAAAAAACAATATTTTATTAGCGGTTAGCTACCGTTAGATTCTGTACCTACTATTTAGATATATAGCTCATAAACCACTCGGTGGATATTTTTTCTGCTTACAGAGTGTAATTATATGGGGTTTAAAGCTCCGCTGACATCATCTTTTAACTTTCCATAAAATGGCACAACATATATATTATTAAGATTGACCTCTGATCGTTTTTGCTAAAACAATGTGAAATTAATGAAAATTCCTCTCCAAAATAGTTTAAAATTAGCGCCGTTTATTTACACGGTAAATTCGGTTTTTCCGGTCACGTGATTGTGACATCACATACAGATCTCTGCTCCAACGGCACATTTAATACAATGAATAAAGATACAAACGCATCCGTCGAATTTACCCATTTAAAACTTTAGATTTTAGCGATTTGGCTTCAGTTCGTGAAGAAGAAGTTATTCATGGAGTGAACAGCAGATGTCAGCAAAGCCATCGTGATAAATCTTACAGTGCACTGTAAGAGGAATCACAATGGCTTTGCTGACATCTGCTGTTCGCTTATTGAATGTGAAACCTCTCCTGAAAAAAAAAGCAGCACGGACAAAAGAAACCATGCTGTTTGATTTTTGATCACTCAAAATAACTTCTTCTTCACGAACTGAAGCCAAATCGCTAAAATCTAAAGTATTAAATGGGTAAATTTGACGGATGCGTTCGTATCTTTATTCATTGTATTAAAAGTGCCGTTGGAACAGAGATTTGTATGTGATGTCACAATCACGTGACCGGAAAAACCCGAAATTACCGTGTAAATAAACTGCGCTAATTTTAAACTATTTTGGAGAGAAATTTTCATTA
This sequence comes from Garcialebias charrua, assembly GCA_038048925.1. Lineage (NCBI taxonomy): Eukaryota > Metazoa > Chordata > Actinopteri > Cyprinodontiformes > Rivulidae > Garcialebias > Garcialebias charrua. Next base: position 53,094 of record JBBPBX010000046.1, on the reverse strand, counting down.
ATTTCACATTGTTTTAGCAAAAACGATCAGAGGTCAATCTTAATATATATATATATATATATTGTGGTGGACCACTAGGGGGCTCTACTCACACCCAGTGGACCGAATGTATTACAGGATGCTTTTATTGTGAAAGGTCCAGAGGACCGGATGTTATGTGGGTATATAAAGCAGTGTTGGGCGGGTTCCCGCCAGTTTAGTAAGAGTTGATTAAAAGGTGAAGTTCTGCAGCCTGTCTCCTGTGTCGTCTCTTCACCTCCTCTTACACTGGTGACCCTCGTGAACTGAACATGTCGACATCTGACGCTTCAGCCAGCTCTCTTCAGCTGTCTACTGCTGTGGAACCTACACAGGCGGCCCCGCACGCTTTTTCGGTGGCCGTTAAAATCCCGGACTTCTGGCTGCACGCGCCTGAGTCGTGGTTCGCCCACATCGAATCACAGTTTGCTCTTCGCGGGATTTCTGTTGACGACACCAAATACCACCATGTGGTTGCTTCGCTGGATCCGCTGACAACCCAGCGGGTAATGAGCCTGCTACAAAACCCTCCTGCACACGGAAAATACGACGCCCTCAAGAAGCTTCTTCTGCGGCGCTACACACTCTCAGAGGCGGAGCGCGCTGAGAAACTATTTTCCTTCTCCGGTTTGGGTGACGGAACAGCTCTCGAGCTCGTGGAGAGCATGTTGTCCTTGCGGGGATCGGACGACTGCGAGTTCCTCTTCCGCCACCTCGTCCTCCGCCAGCTTCCAGCTCCTGTGCGAACCGCCCTGGCCAACTCCCCGTTTCTGCAGGAGAAGGACTACCGCTCGCTGGCCGAAGAAGCCGACCGCATCATTCTAACCACGAGGACCTTCGCGGTACAGGCGGTGGTCCCGGGATCTCCAGCAGCGCCCGAGTTTCGAGCGACGCACACAGCGCCGGACGAGCCAGCGGTGGTGGCAGGAGTCACTAGCCGCAGGCGGGCAGGTCCAGTTCTTTGTTTCTACCACGCGCGTTTTGGCGCCAAAGCACGACGGTGCGTCCCGCCGTGCAGCTTCAAGCCGCAGGGAAACGAGACCGCCAACAGCCGCTAGCAGTCGCAGCCGTTGGCGAGAAGGAAAGGCTGCTTTTCATCGAGGACTCGAAGTCAGGGAGGCGGTTCCTGGTGGACTCTGGGTCGCAGAAGAGCCTCGTCCCCCCGACTGGCTCCGACAGGTTGGCTGAAGGCTGCGGGCCACAGCTAACCGCGGCGAATGGCTCTCCCGTCAAGACGTTTGGCGAAAGGTTGGTGACTGTGCGTTTCCATGAACGGGACTTCCGGTGGAACTTTGTGGTAGCTGCTAGCTCGGTCCCTATTTTAGGGGCTGATTTTCTTTGTGCTCACGGGCTCCTGGTTGATGTAGCTAACAGACGTTTGATCGACGCTGTGTCTTTTTCGTCACTGCCTTGTAAGACGCGAGGAGCTGGGCCTTTAATACATGCTAACTTTTTAGCTTCGGGTAATGTGTTTCAACGTTTATTGTCTGATTCC
>JBBPBX010000046.1:11859-38713 GCA_038048925.1 Garcialebias charrua | reverse complement strand
CCACTGCTGAAATGGGACCCCCAGGCATTTACCTACATGGTAGAGCCGAGTCTGTTCTCAGCTCTGCCCCCCTCCCCCTCACACCCTTTCCTCCTCTGCTGTTTACGGTGGGGAAAAAGGTAAAAAACAAGCAGCATAAGAGCTTGTAAATAAGTTTATTGGTTTTTACTGATAGATAATTAGTTATTAGCGGTACTGCATTTTAAATAAAAATAGCACAAATCCGCTTATGAATTATAAAAGTTAGTCAATTCACAAAAACGCTGACAAAAAGTTTAGGTCCACTGTAAGCGGAATTGCGCTTTAGCGCTCCCTAGCGGTCTGGCGCCCACCACTGGATAAAACTTTAACGTAAAAACCATCTCTGAAAACCGGCGCATGGGTAGTAAATTTAATTTCACTACTACGTGAGCGACAGCCATCATTCCTGATAATCTCATCATTTATGAGTTTCAGGACCTTCTGGACTCTTTTAACCTGTCGCAGTCTGTCTCGGGGGCCACCCACAGCCAGGGTCATACACTGGACCTAATCATCTCCCACGGCCTTCACATATCTGCTGTGGAGATCCTGGACACCTGTATTTCGGACCACTTTCCCATATTATTTGAATTTTCCACCCCTCTTGCATCGAAAGCTGTTCTCCCAGCACATCTCTGCCGCTCCATCACCCCATCCTCCCAAAGTCAGTTCACTGATGCCTTCAAGAGCACTGACTTATGCTTTGCTATCAGCCCGGACCCTTCTCTACATCCTGAGGACTTCATCACCTCCTTCCATCACACCTGCACAACGATCATGGACTCCATCGCTCCTCTCAAACAGGCATCTTCAAAAAACAGACCTTCACCATGGCTCAACGAAACGACGCGGGCTCTTCGACAACGTTGCAGAAAAGCAGAGCGAAAATGGAAGCGGGACCGGCTTCATGTATCTCAGGGAATACTGAGAGACTGTCTCTGTGATTATCAAAATGCTGTGAAGCAGGCCAAATCACAGTACCTCTCCAATTTAATCTCCTCCAGCTCCAACCGGCCGAGGACACTATTCAACACACTCCAGTCTGTCATCAATCCATCTGTCAATGTTCTGAAAACTGCCACTCAGTCTACCTGTGACGACTTTCAGAGCTATTTTGTCAACAAAATAGACTCTATCAGGCAGAACATTGTCAGCCCATCAAACACTGTCCAATCATGTGCGTCAGCTGTTTTTGACCAATTTGACCTGGTCTCACTGCCTAACCTCACCAAGGTGGTTCAGCAGATGAAACCAACAAACTGTTCTCTGGACATCATTCCATCAAAAATATTCAAACAGTCCTTTGATGTAATTGGTCCTTGTGTTTTGTCATTTATTAACAGCTGTCTAATTTCAGGTTATGTGCCATCTGCTTTCAAACACGCTGTGGTCAGGCCTCTTCTCAAAAAACCAGGCCTAGATCCTACAGCTCTCTCTAATTTCAGACCAGTTTCCCATCTGTCATTTCTATCAAAGGTCCTGGAAAAGATTGTTTTTACTCAACTTCAATCTTTTCTTGAGCACAACAACCTGTTTGAAAAATTTCAGTCAGGTTTTCGAGCTCGTCACAGTACTGAATCTGCACTGCTCAAAGTGCAGAATGACATTCTTCTGTCCCTGGATGCAAAAAACCCTGTTCTGCTGGTGATGTTAGACCTCTCAGCAGCTTTTGACACCGTTGACCATCAGGTACTAATCAACCGCTTGTCTCAGCTGGTTGGCCTCCAGGGAGCTGTGCTTGAGTGGTTCAAATCTTACCTGACTGGGAGAACCTTTTCTGTCATGATAGGCGATCTGTCCTCCTCTTCATCAACCCCTCTGACCTCTGGCGTACCACAGGGATCCATTCTGGGGCCAGTCCTCTTTTCTCTTTACATGCTGCCATTAGGATCAATCATTGCACGTCATAATCTGTCTTTTCACATGTATGCAGACGATTTACAAATCTATCTGCCAGTCACTCCCAACCCCTCACTCAGTTCAAACACTCTTGTCAACTGCTTAAATGACATTAAGTACTGGCTGTCTCAAAACTTCCTCCACCTAAACACAGATAAAACTGAATGCATTTTATTTGGTGCACCCGATGACACCAGCAACATCCTTCCCAGTCCCAGTGTTGGTTTTCCCCTCCCCCACTTCAACCCGGTGGTCAGAAATCTTGGAGTGCAGCTTGACTCCAACTTAAAGTTTGATAAACAGATCAGTTCTGTTGTCAAGACCAGCTTTTTCCAGCTCCGTCTGCTCTCCAAAGTCAAGTCATTTCTCAGCCGTGGTGATCTGGAGAAGGCCATCCATGCCTTTGTGACCTCCAGACTTGACTATTGTAATGCTTTGTATGTTGGTATTAATCAATCCTCCATCTCCCGTTTACAGCTTGTACAGAACTCTGCCGCACGCTTTTTGACCAACACACGAAAATATGAACACATCACTCCTGTCCTGTCCTCTCTACACTGGCTCCCGGTTCAGTTCAGGATACAGTTCAAGCTGCTGCTGTTTGTTTTCAAAGCTCTGAATGGACTTGCACCTCTGTACATCTCAGAACTTTTGAAAGTCCATCAGCCGCAGCAGAGCTTTACGATCTGCCAGTCAACACCTGCTGGAGGTGCCTCGCTCAAGGTACAAACAATGGGGAGACCGGTCATTTTCTGTTGCCGGCCCAAAAGCCTGGAACAGCCTCCCCCTTGAGCTGCGTGCCACCTCTGATCTGACTCTGTTCAAAACCAGACTGAAGACCCACTTGTTCAAAAAAGCTTTCAGTGTGTAACTTTTATTACTTTTGGTATTTTAGTATGTAGCATTTTTTATTTCCATTGCCTTCTTTTATTACTGTTGTTTTTTATTCTATTTTCACTGATTTATTGTTCCAGTTTATTCATCTTTTTATCCTGTTAAGCACCTTGGTCAATGCAAGGCATTGTAGGAAGGTGCTATACAAATAAAGTTTATTATTATTATTATTATTATTTATAACACTGGCACTGACCTGTGAGGCTGACGTACTGAAAAAGTGACGTCAGGGGCTCTTTCCTCTGTTCCGATAAGACAGCTGTCATGTAGGTGGAGCAAAGAATCGTCCCAGGAGAAATACTGTCTGGGCTGGTGTAACAGAGCCCTTTTCCCAGTTTATGGCGAGAACCAAGTGGGACAGGTTATACACTAGTCTGAGCTTCCGCTTCCTCTTGGCACGAGACAGAAGCAATCGATCGTCGAGCCTAGAAAAAAACAGAATTTTAATGCTCCTTGAACGCGGCAGTTGCAACACCGCCCGATAACTTTCGCGAAGGTGCGGGGAGCGAGAGCGTACCGACGTCATGCAGTCGTACTGGTAACAGACCTCTTGAAAGCAAACCTGAGGAATTCCCTATTTGTTTATGATTGGAATGTAAAAAATGCATCTCTGCGATCAATTGAGACAAACCCATCCCCCATGTCACGTATTGGAGAATACTTTTTTATTGCCAGCATATGGAAGGGAAGACTCATCTGATACGTTTGTTGAAAATCGACAAATCCTTGAACTGTTTGAGTCTGCCTAATTCTTTCGAAACAGGAAGTATTGGAATAGAAGCCGGTCCCCACCTCGCCCGAGGGGACTCCGGAAATGACGTGTTTCGCTAACAGTTCCTGTATTTCCAACTACAGCGCCGCGCCCTGTGCTGAAGATGTGTTTTGTCTCCAAAACTCCAATGAACCGGGGCGGCATCTCTGCAAACTGCAGAGTGTAGTCGTTGTGAATTAGTCATCCTAACTAGTTGTTTAGAGAGCAGGTCTGAAGCCAGACTGCACTGTAGTTTATCAGCGGTGAGGCCAAAACGTTCAGTCGCACCAAAGGAGATAGCCTGTCCTCTACCGCTGCCAAGTGGACAGAGTCCACAATGGCCCATAGGAGGCTCTTCTGAAGGGGGGCGTTTACCACACGTTGCGTCACGACCCCTGCACTGATCCCTGTTTGATTTGTGCAAGTCTGACAAACGTCGCTTCGTGACGGATCGGTGACTTTACCTGTCTCTGTCTGGCTTGTGGGAGGAAGAGACGAAAAAAGTCCTGGCTGAAAACTACTGTTCTCAAACAGGCTCATGTGCTTTAACCGAGTTTGAGAGAGTAGGAACAACAATTTGTCTGACTCATCTGCATGGTCCGCCGCTCTGTGTGTCTTATGACAGTGGTGCGAGCGGCCCTCATGGGGAGGCGGGGCTGGAGGGTTCACTCAGCATGTTTGAATAAAAAATACTGTTTTTCACGACGGTTTCTTTATTTTGCTCAAAACACGTACTGGCATCACATACATCTCCAGCGCACTGACATTTTTGTACTGGCCTCTTCTCGTGTCCCAGTGCTCGTTGTAGCTGGCGGTGGCGGCACTACAAGGTCGAGGAAGGTGAAGAGCGTTGCTGCTGCTGGCGAAAAGCTCTAGTATGTTCTCATGGGCGCACCGGCCTGCGGGCAGAACGAGGGGCTGCCCGGGGGGAAAAAACAACATGGTTGCTCACCTGTTCCCTCGCCTCTGAGGATGAACGTAGTTGCTCAAGCAATGATAGTGGGCCCCAAAATAGTCCCTCTGACGAGACGGGGCTTCAGATCAGTTTTCTGCTCACACCATCAGGGATGGATAAGGGAAGTTTCAGCTACACTTGTCTCTGGTGCACAGTAGTCCAAGCTGAAAAACGAGCTGAACACGTCACGAGCACTGTGCATAGGTTCGTGATCGTGTCGAAAAGTAGCTCTGGCCATGTCGTGTTTGGGCTCGCACCAGATGCTGAGCGCCAAAAACGCAATATTAATTGCAGCCGCACCAACCTGAGATGAGCATTTGTGAATCTTGTCCTGAAGCTTGGTGGTGAGCTAGGTGCTGGCGTGAAATTTGTTTCCCGACGTGTTTAGCCGGTCTCAGTGCAAACCTCAAAACTCAGTGCTGACCGGCTGGGCTCCAGCGGTGTAACAGCAGAGAAAGCTTGGTCCGTGTGCACCTGTGTCTTCGTGATAGGAACGCAGGATGACACAGGGCTCGTGATTTCGTGGCCCACGCTCTGTAGCAGGGAGCCCACATCTGAAACGCTAGGCCAGATCGCTTCCCTCTGGCCACTGTTTTTGGTGGCGAATCCTTCTGCCAGTAGCGAGGATGAGGCCTGAGTGGTGCCTTCAGGGACCTTCAGCCCGCGTGCGCGGCCCACCTGATGATGTCCGGGAGCGCGTGGGGCAACGAGAAGTGAGCGCCCTGCGCGTCCTGCTCGTCTGCGTGGGGTGGCATCTGTTCTGCGTCCTCAGGAGACGACGCTCGGCTGTTGCACGACACCGTGTCAGAAGGCTGGAGGGGCGTTGGGTCCGGTCCTCCGGATGGGCAGGCTGAGCCCAGCGCGTCGGTCATGGCGGCCTCTCCGACGGCCATGACTTCTCCCTCGGCGGGGGGTAAGGCCGTTCCCGCTCACTCCAAAGGAATCGGGGCGACATGGCGGCTAGCTCCTTCCGGCTGGCAAAGGAAAGGGTGAGGCCAGTTCCGAACCTCCAGAAGAGGACGGGCCGGCCTCGCTAGCTACCCCCGTGGACGCGTAGTCCGCCGGCTGCATGAACCACAGGCTGGGCGGAGCGTCCACCTTCGGTTGAGCCTCCGTTGCCGCTTGGGCAAGGAGGTCAAACCGGCGCTCCTTTTCCTCCTCCGTCAGGAGCTGGCAGGCTGGGTACTGAACCATGGCCTGCTGTGCATGTTGGACTCCAAAGCACGCCTCACCGAGGGGGTGCTTGTCCGCCGCCAGGATGAAGCCAAATTCACATCCTGTGCATCTCTTGAAGGATAGTTTGAAAGACATGTTGTCTCTTGGAGAAATCTTCATTAGTGTTAGACGTGATTTTTTTTTAGGGAGCAGTCTCTCGGTCAATGGCCACTTAAATAGTAGACCGAGGTGTGGCCCACAGCAGGTGGGCGTGGACTAGAAGTCTTCAGTGTTGGCGCAAAGCGCAGGGATTAACCCAATAAAGTGTGGCTTGAAGGGCGGAGCCTACATGAAATAGAACCTCTAAAGAGAAATTTAAAAGATACAAATTGTCTGCATTTTATTCATTACTTGTTTTTTTAACCATTGCCTTTGTTTTAAGTCAGCATTAGAATTATTAAAAAGACCATGAACACACATTCAAAAACCACAACTTTAAGTAAAACAATTGTTTAATCATATATTTTTACTTCCTCTGATCAATTTGATGTGTGCTACTGACCTCTTGTCCAGGTCAGACTTGTAAAAACATCTGAGGGTTTTGATTTAGTTAAATAAAGAAATGTTGAAACGTTTAACTGAGATGGATGAAGGAGTGAGGTTTTAATATAAAATATGATCCGTGACTGTCGATGAGAAAAAACTAAAATCACTCAAAAGATGTTCCAACAGGAATTTATTTTGTGAGAATATTCAACCAGAGTATTTATTTTATTTATTTATTTAAGCATTTTTGGAGAATTATGAAAGGTCTTTGGCTACTGAAGATCGTATTTGCTTCTTTATTGACAGATTAACAATTATTGCTAATATTAACAGATAACAATAATGTAAAAAAAAACAGTTTGACACATTATTCTCTGAGATGTGGAGGCAACACAACAAAAAACGTATAGAAACAAAATAAAACAGAATTATTTTAGTTTACAGATCTCAGCTGTGTCTCCAACAAACTCCTCAATTTAAATGTTTTCTGCACAGATTTAGTAATAATAAATAAAAAAATAACAAATGTGTTAACAATATCAAGTGATGTCTATATTAATGTCAATGAAGAGGAAGAGAAACATATTTTAAATGTGAAATACAAAAAATATAAAGAAAATAAAACAGAAATACATCAGAGCTGCACGTACAACAGATGATGGGACAACAATGTCAACAAAAACTGTTGGACACGTTGATCTCTGAGCAGTGGAGACAACACAACAAGAAACTTTCAGCAACAAACAAAATTATTTTAGTTTACAGATTCAGCTGTGTCTCCAACATACCAGAGACGTATTCCAGCATGTAGTGGTCGAGTGAAGGAGGTCTGGACTTTGTGGAGGAGAGTCATGGTCTCAGAGACGCTGTAGAAAGACAGAACACCTGCTCTGTGGTCCAGGTACACTCCAACTCTGGACACAACACGACCTGAGATGGGAGTTATGATGCTGTTGTGATAAAACGTATACCTGTAATTGTTTTTGTAACAAAGTAAAGCCCAGGATTTATCATTACGTCCAAATTTACTCCACGTTTTATCAACATCCTTGTATGCGACTGCTACTCTACCTCCAGTTCCTCCCAACTTCACCTCCCAGTAACAACGTCCAGTCAGACTCTCCTTACTCAGAATCTGACCATGTGAAGTGAATCTGTCTGGATGATCAGGATAAAACTGATCTCGTTTCATGTATGTTACTTTTCTGTTCCCCTCAGATAATAACAGCTGTCTGTGAGCTGTGTTTGGATCCAGAGTGATGTCACGTGAATATCTGAAGAAGTCTGCTCTGCTCTTTGGTTCTGGTTCTGACAGTAAACCTTCAGTCCCTCTCAGTGACATGTTTGTCCACGTGTCTCTCAGAATGTCCTCTAGTTTGTCTCTGAGCTGGGACACAGCTGCTGTCACATCTTCAAAGTATCTCAGAGGAGCATCACTGATGCTGGATGAGTGTGGAGACTCACTGGGTGCTGACACTGACTGGTAGCTGTGGACAAACTGGTTGTGGTCCTCTGTGTGTGAGAGCTGCTTCAGCTCAGCATCTTTCCTCTTCAGATCAGTGATCTCCTGCTGCAGCTTCTCCTGAAGATCTCCGACTCGACTGGCCTCAGTTTCCTGCTGGGATCTGATCTGCTGCTTCACTTCAGAGCTTCTCTTCTGGACGAGCCGGATCAGATCACTGAAGATCTTCTCACTGTCCTCCACTGTTTGATCAGCAGAGACGTTGATGGCCTCCAGCTGCTGCTGAAGCAGCTTCACATCTGTCTCTCTGCCCTGGATTCTCTGCTGGATGTTCTCTCTCCTCACCTGGAGCTCCTGCTGCTTCTCTCTCCTTTCAGCTGCAGCTGAGACGACGTCGTGGCCTTTATGTTCATCCACCGAGCAGACATAACAGATGATCTGATGATCAGTGCGACAGAACATCTTCATCACCTCATCGTGACGAGAGCAGATGTTCTCATGGAGCTTCTTGGAGGGCTCCACCAGCTGATGTTTCTTGAACTGAGCTACATCATAATGACGCTGCACATGTTCCTCACAGTAAGAGACCAAACACATCAAACAGGACTTGATGGCTTTTAGTTTTCTTCCAGTGCAGACATCACAGGCCACATGTTCAGGTCCAGCATAGCTGTGATCATCAGGAGCAGCTTGGAGTCCACTCGTCTTCATCTGCTCCACTAAAGCTGCAAACATGAAGCTTTTCTCCAGAACAGGCCTCGGTGTGAAGGTCTTCCTGCACTGAGGGCAGCTGTGGATCTTCTTCTGATCCTCTCCATCCCAGAAGTCTTCAATACACTTCATGCAGTAGCTGTGTCCACAGGGAATGGTCACCGGATCCTTCAGTAGATCCAGACAGATGGAACAAGAGAAACTTTCTCTGTCCAGCTGAACGCCTTTCTGCGCCATTTCACCTCTCAGCGTGTGTGGAAGTTTCACTTCCTGATAATCGAAACTATGGCAAGCTCTTTTAACATAAAGTGTCGTGAATCCGATTTTATGTTAAATGGCTTGCCATATTGTAGGAGGAACAAGAAACTGTGACTGCTGTTTTGAGAGGAGGATGTCGGAGGAGAAGGAGTATCGAACACCAAAATGCTCAAAATTAAATAAAACATTATGAAATGAGAAACATTTTCATTTAGATTTTTTAAATTTCATAATTGTGCTTTTCATAATGGCTTATTTATTTCAGAATGACACTTTTTTTTTTAGCAGAACGACTTCACCTGTCAATCAACGTCAGTGGGCTGGACCTTCACGCCCACTTGCTGATCCTTCACGTGACGTCACCATTAGTTTTTCTGCTCACTGGCCAACCAAGCCCTTTTTTAACATAAAATCGAGTAGACTATCCATAATTACATTTTTGTTATTCATTTAATTTAAAAACATACACATACATACAAAACAATCAAAAAATGTAATGTACATTCATTGATTCTAGATATCTAAAAATGAGTTTAGACTAGGAACAATTACATTTTGACTATATGTTAATTTAAGATATCTGTATTTACATTATGACTAGTCAGAATGACATGTTTAGATATCTTGAATTAAGAAATTACACGTAGAACCCGTGGCTGCCACTTAGTTCAAACAGCTGCCTGCAGAATTTTGGGTGGCTGCAATGGCGCTAGCTGTTCTGGACTAGTAAATTGTCAGAAAATGTCACAAGTATTAGCATTAGACTGAGGGAAATGGCTGAGTTTCAGCAGTTGTTTTTGTTCAGTTCCTGGTTGTTCTTGTGGGGCAAGAAAACAACCTTATCTGTCCTACCATGCTTTACATGCTTACATACTGCTTGGGTCACCGTTAGGCAGTGTCTTACCTGAGAGAAGATTGGCTGGGGGAGTCCAGAGGACCTGACTTAACTTTTTGAGATTTTTCTACCTGAATTATTGAGCATGCATCAGGAGAACATATTTATTTTTGTTTACTTAATTTCATATTTATGTTCCAGGTTGAAGGCAGCAGTCCAGTCTTGTGTAGGTTCTGTTCCGATTGTGTCTAGTGCATCACAGCTCGTAGCACCAACAGAACTGGTTTGTTCCACTTTGGAGTAAGCTGTTGGGGGAAGAATCAAGTTTTGTGTTGCATGTTTCCTTGACTGATGAAGCCTTCTGGATGGAAGGTGAAATGTTTCAGCACAACAAAAGAAGCTGTCCAGATGACCTGACTGAAAATTGTTGGAGTTGTAGTAGTAGCGGTAGCCATCTTGGTTCCCTTTCTGTCGGGTCACTACGGTGCAACATGAAATATGGGAATAGCGCCCCCCATGCGTTCACCTGTGAAGACACTTTTAATCACGCTTGTCAAGGCCAATGAGCTTGCTGCATGAGTAGGAGGCCCCGCCCTCTCTACTATAAAAGCATGCAGCACGCCTCATTTCCTCATCTATTTGCACTTCACCTCGCTTCACCTTGACCTGCAACGGAACCCGTACTGGCTGGAGACTGCCCGACCAGAGGTAAGCCTGCTCCCTACCCAGGGCGCCACTACGAGGGATTTGATCTGCAATGCTAATGTTTAGCCCTGCTAACGCGAACACTTTTCGCTGTTTTGGAGTCTGTTTAGCGCGGCTAACTGGCTAACTCCTACGTTCAGCCCTGCTGATGGGGAACTTTCTTGAACAGCTCGACGAGGACGACGAAGCTGCTCGGTTAGCGCTGCTAACGAGTACACAAAGAAAGACAACGGCCATTTTTGCTAGTTTAGCACGGCTAACAAGCAAAACAAGAAAAAAAAAGGAGAAGAAAAGTTTTTCCCTCGTTTAGCCCTTCTAACGAGCACTTTCTTTTCACTCAACGCTCATCTCTCGATGACCGACATTGCTCCAGAGAAGAGCAAGAAGAAGACGAAGGCTTCCAGCAAGGACACTAGGCCGGTAAGCCCAGGGTCACGACTGTGTCCGAGCGCCTGTGGGTTTTTCATCTCTGAAGCGGACACCCACAAAGCCTGCCCGATGTGTCTGGGGATGCTGCACGCGAAGGCAGCCCTCACCGATCCGGACTCGTGCGTGCATTGCAGCCGACTCCGCCACACAACGCGCGAGAAATGAGTTGAATTCCAAGCTAAGACGCTAGGAAACTCGAGGGCAGCAAAAGACCCGCTACTGACCGAGGCATCAGGCCCAAGGCGGAGATGGAGTCAGACGACATGGACGATGCAGTGATGTCCTGAGGTGAGCGGATAGACAGAGAGGAGCCTAACGACTCGGGACTCAAATATGACACATGTGAAATGATACTGTCTGATGAGATCTTCCTGTCGGCCTCCGGCGAAATTTCGGACGATGAGGCGGAACAAGGCGTCAAGGACGAGGACTTCGCTCAGGAGGTGGCAGCGACACCCACCGAGGCGGATGGATCCACCCCAGCCCTATTCGACCTGTGCCGTAGGGCGGCCAAGTCACTTAAGGTGCCGTGGCCCGCACCTCCACCACGACAGCAGCAGATGAGGCTCACGGGAAACTACTTCCTTCCGAGGCAGCAAACCTCAGTAAGTGCCGGTGTTCCTGGATTTTGTGACCGAACTGACGAGGTCGTAGTCAAACCCAAGGGCACCGCTCTCCTTCCCACTTTCTCAATTTTTGGACCTAGAGAACATGGACCAGGCGGGACTGACTCAGATCCCCCCCATGGATGAGACTCTAGCAGTGCACCTGGTGCCCAAGACGTCGACGAACAGACCAACTCTTCCTAGCAAACAGTGTTGTTTCTCAGCGACCCAGCTAGAGAAGGTTTATCGAGCACATTGTCTTGCAGCGCGAGCACTCAACACGGCGGCCATGCTCCAAGCATACCAAGCAGAGAAGCTGCAGGAGCTCCAAGAAGCCACCTCAGCCCAAAAGAAGGCAGCAGAACCCCTGGAGGAGTCCAGAAGGACGGCAGATTTGATCCTTTGCCTCACCGGCACTGCAGCAATGGTGATTGGAAAGAGCATGGAAGAGGCGGTTGTCGCCCAGCGACACCTCTGGCTGACCCTGACAGAGCTGCCAGAGAATCAACGTGCCACCTTCCTACAACAGGCTGTGGAGCCAACAGGTCTGTTCGGCGGGGCACTGGACAAAATTCAAAGTCGCTGTGATCAACGCAAGAAGCAGGAGAAGGCTCTGCGGGAGGAGATGTCGAGACAGCTCTACTCCTCATCGAGGGACACGAGCGGCCAGAGAGCGCCTTCTCGACAACATTCCCTTTCTCGACGCCCAGCTGCCAAGAGACCCACACTTGAGGCCGAGCATTGGGCGATCCCAGCAGCAGAGCAACGTGGACGCGCACCACAGGGCCAGCAGGCCTGGTCGAAGCACCGTTTTGTGCCACGACAGGCCGGACAGCCTAGAACCTCCTCGACCAAGAGGGAGAGGAAACCAAAGTCTGCCTAACACTGAACTTGTTTCCAGACAAAACAGAGCGTTTCCACCCACGGGGAAAAAGGAAAGCTCCACACGTTTATTTTCAGAACAATTCAGAGCCCAAGAGGCCTCGATTGACTGGACTGGCATGTTTGTTAAAACACAAAACATGTTTGTTGAAACACAAAACACGTTTTCCCATTTGTGCAATAAAAACAAAATGTTGTTTGCAAGCACCAATAAACAAACACTGTGTTCAAACATCTTTGTGTCAAAAAGCAGGATTAAAGGGGCAACCAACCCCCCTTCTCATAAAACAAACATCAAACATAAAGAGGTCAGAGAGTCGTTACACGCAGACGGACTCTCCACCTCTATTAAAAACTTGTCCACAAGAGGGTCCAATGAGCCCACAGATGAACATGCCGCTCAGGCCCGCTTCTCATGCGAGCGCCTGGGCCGCATGCGCACCACCACAATGGGTCATGGGAACCGTAGTCCAGGGTTACAGACTACAGTTCCACAAATGCCCCCTGGCGATTCAGTGGTGTCATAATGTCAATAATAAGCCCAGACTGTGTCCCAACAATGAGAAAGGAGATTCAAATGCTCTTACAGAAATGTGCAATACGAATTATTCCTCAAACACACGTAAACGACGGGTTTTATAGCCGTTATTTCGTGATTCCAAAGAGGGACAGTGGCTTTCGCCCAATTTTAGATCTGAGGCGTTTGAACGCAAGATTGAGGCGATACAAATTCAAAATGTTGACACTACGTCAAGTCATTCACTCTGTACGCCCAGGAGACTGGTTTACGTCGGTGGATCTGCGCAATGCCTACTTTCATATCCCAATTCTGGACAAACATAGGAAGTTCCTGCAGTTTGCATTCGAGAACACAGCGTACGAGTATCAGGTTCTGCCTTTTGGCCTGTCCCTGGCTCCCTGCGTTTTCACAAACTGCCTCGAGGCGGCGCTGACACCCCTGAGGAATCAAGGGGTCAGAGTTTTGAATTATCTGGACGATCTGCTCGTGCTAGCAGAGTCGTCACAGCAAGCCTCAGCCCACACAAACCTGCTGATGTCACACCTGCAGGCCCTGGGCTTCATAATAAACAGAGACAAGCTGCTACCTAGCCAGACGGTTTGTTTTCTTGGTCTCAAAATAGACTCAGTGCATTATAATGCGAAGTTGTCAGAGAGGAGGTTATCAGACTTCAACCGGTGCTTAGCTCAGTTCCAGCACGGTCAGGTGATAACAATCAAACAATGCCAGCGTCTGCTAGGCTACATGGCTTCCATGGTCATGGTAGTCCCGCTGGGCCAGCTGAGGATGAGGGCTTTTCAACGCTGGTTTCACACGAAACAGACACATGCCCCCCTCAGCATCAAAAAGTGAGAATCACCCTATCCTGCCTGCTGGCTCTGGAGCCGTGGAGACACAATGGAGCTCAGCAGGGGGTACCTCTGGGACAAGTCTTGTCACGCATAGTAGTGACAACAGATACGTCTCTGACAGGGTGGGGGGGGGATCTGCAGACACGTGTACATACGTGGACGCTGGTACCCGCAGCAGCGGGAGTTGTACATGAATCAGCTGGAAATGTTAGCTGTTTTTCTCTCCCTAAAACATTTCTGCAGACTGAATATGATCTCTCAGAAAAATGTGCTGATCCATAGCGACAACAACTATGTTGTTTCAAACATAAACAGAGAGGGCAGCACAAAATCACTGCCCCTCCTCCGCCTTACGGGCAAGCTGCTTCAGTGGAGCAGCAGGTACCTCCTGTCACTCAAAGCCACACACGTCTTGGGCGTTACGCTCTCAAGGGACGCACTGCTGACGTCAGAGTGGCGTCTGAACCCAGAGGTGGTTCAGGAGATATGGCAAAGGTTCGGGAGGGCCAGAGTAGATTTGTTCGCCTCAAAACAAAATGCTCATTGTCCTATCTATTTCTCCATATTGGACGTGAACGCACCACTAGGCCTAGACGCTCTGGTGTACGAGTGGCCAACGTCAACGCTGCTTTATGCATTTTCCCCAGTGGCATTAATTCCAGTGACCTTGGAGCAGGTTTGCACACAAGCCCTCTCCCTGATCCTGGTCGCCCTGAGATGGCCCAAGCGAGCCTGGTTTGCGGCGATAGTATCTCTGCTAGCAGGACAATCGTGGTGTCTACCTGTACGCAGAGACCTGATGACCCAGGCCTGCAGCCAATTATGGCACCCAAGACCAGATTTGTGGAGCTTGTGGGCCTGGTCCCTGAGAGGGTAAAGTCATTGACCTTTGGCCTCCCTGATAATGTGATTAACACTATGCAGTGTGCATGAGCGACCTCGACTCAATCGCTTTACACTCTTAAATGGCGTGTTTTTAAGACCTGGTGCCAGGAGAGGAATATTATTTCCTTCTCCAGCACTATCCCTCAGGTTCTCACTTTCCTTCAGGACCTGGTGGAGAAAGGTCGATCCTTCTCTACAATTAAGATCTATTTGTCTGCCATCTCTGCATGTCATGAAGGATGGGAAGGGAAGTCCTCAGGCTCCCACCCCCTCGTGATCAGGTTCATGAAAGGAGTGCTACGTTTGAGGCCTCCTAGCAGAACGGTAGCGTCCCAGTGGGACCTGACTCTGGTCCTGGACTCTCTCTGTGACACACCGTTCGAGCCCCTCGAAAGTGTTAATATAGACATTTTGTCGTATAAAACAGCTCTCCTCCTGGCTCTGTGCTCTGCAAAGCATGTGGGTGACCTTCATGCCCTTTCTGTTCACCAGATGTGCACATAGTTTGCACCTGATAGCTCTAATGTTACGCCCAAATCCGGCATACATTCTGAAGGTGCCCTCTCTCTCTTACAAGAGTTTGGCCTTACAGCTTTCAGCTTTTCCTCCACATCCAATTGTCACTGTGGAGCAGAAGCGTATGAGCGCTCTCTGCCCAGTGCGTGCTTTGCGCATCTACATGGAGAGGACTAAGAGCTGGCGCAAAACTAATCAGCTGTTTGTGTGTTTTGCTAAACCTGCTGTTGGTAAAGCTCTATCAAAGCAGCGCCTCTCCCATTGGGTTACATAGGCTATTTTTAGAGCATACAGTAGTAAAGGGCAACAGGCACCCAGGGGGGTTCGTGCTCATTCAACCAGAGTCCTGGCCACATCCTGGACCCTGTTTTAAGGGTGTTCCAGTGGCAGATATTTGTTCTGCTGCTAATTGGGCATCCCCTAACATGTTCCTAAAGTCAAAGTCAAAGTCAACTTTATTGTCAGAACTGCAATATGTACAGGACATACACAGGACCGAAATTCTACAGCCTGGATGTCACAACATGTGATGTCACCCAAGCTGTCCTCTCTACACAGGAGGGTTGAACGTGCTCTTGTTGTCAGCATAAGGCCTAAGCTCTCTGCTTTGCATTTCCAGGGCGTGATGGTATCTTCCCATATTTCATGTTGCATCGTAGTGATCCGACTGAAAGGGAACTGGAGGTTATGCACCATAACCAATGTTCCCTGAAGGAGGGGAACAAGGTGTAACACACGTCAGCCCCTCCAATGCTTTAACTTAAGCTCAGAGAAGTGCTTGCAGATGAGGAAATGAGGCGTGCTGCATGCTTTTATAGTAGAGAGGGCGGGGCCTCCTACTCATGCAGCAAGCTCATTGGCCTTGACAGGCATGATTAAAAGTGTCTTCACAGGTGAACGCGCGGGGGCGCTATTCCCATATTTCATGTTGCACCTTGTTCCCTTCCTTCAGGGAACATTGGTTATGGTGCATAACCTCCAGATTTTGACGTGGCAACCCAATTTTTTAAAGGAAACTTTCTTACGTCTAGATGTAGCCACACACCTAAATAGAAGTCAGTATTTCATTTATTTTGAGTTATTATGCTCACAACGTGCACAGATGGGAGGTTATTTCCAATTCCTCCTCTTTGCTTTTCAATGGGAGACAACAATTACCGTAGTTACCAAATACCATTTGAGACGCATTTCACGGGGTTGTATTTTCTTAATTTTATGATTCAAAAAGGAGCAAAAAGGGTTTGTTATTATTATTCTGTTACATTAATATGTCCTGAAATGTAAACATTAAAACTGAACAGTTACAGAGATGGCACAGGACTACCAACGAGACCCCCACCCCCACTACTTAATACTTAAAGCTGCCTCGGTACCCTTAATGGACAACACACTTTAATTACATAAAAATCTCTTTTGTGGTGTCTGACGTGGAATTTATGTTTCAGTTGTTTAAAAATAACATTGTTTGTTCCAGAAATATTGTTGTGTTCAATAAAGATAATGCAAAGACCTACACTGATCTGACAGTGAAGAAAGGAAACTAGTCTGACTAATACATAAATACCTTGATGTGGGACTTTTCTCCTCAGTATGTTGTAGGCTACTATAAGCTCTAATGCCATGTGTGTTGTCTCATGAAGCTTTTCCAGAGTGACACATGATCAGTGACTCTTTCGTTTCTTCAGGGTGACTGAAATTAATTGGAAAAAATGGAAATCAGATCTTGGTGTAAAGCGGAAGGAAGACCCTGCAAATCATCTAATGGAAGAACAGACTGACAATGAATCTGCAGGTAGGACAGCAGTCTTTATGTAATGTTTTATCTCCACTACTGTTTCCTGCTGCTAATAAGGTAATGTTTAACCCTTTAGGGACTGTGTGGAGCATAAATCAGTTTCTGGAGAGGATTCAAACCAGACAACGCCAACATCAACAAAGCCACGTTCTCTAGTTCCAATTTTTTGTTTTTTATGAAACATTTTTCTTGGATTATTTTAAATAACCTGTACTGACTGTTCTCTTATAAAAATGGAGGACACTCATTTTTTTATCACACATCCCCAGTTCGTTTCACTTTATACAAAAAAGTGTTCAAAACCACCATAAACCACTCAAGACCTCAATCTCAAACTCTCTCTCAATGAACAGCAAGACATCTGGAACAATGTCCTTCAAACAAAATGAAACCAAAGTTTTGGATGTTTACTCATAAGACACAGCAGCATGTTTGCATCAAACAATACATCTATTATCGTTATCTGCTTTTCCTTTCAGTGTCACGGGTTGCTGGAGCTCATGTCCAGCAGTCACAATGGCAGAGGCAGGATACAAAAAGTCACAAATCTGGGAGTGATAATGGATCCTTCCATGTAAACATGATTGTTAAATCCTGTTTTTTCCAGCTGAGGCGACTGTCTAAGCTGAAGCCCATATTGTCAAAAAATAACCTGGAGACAGTGATTCACGCATTTATTACATCTAGGCTTGATTACTGCAATTCACCTGCTTGGTGTCAGTCAGACCACCATTGCACGACTACAACTGGTTCAGAAAGCAGCAGCCCGATTTTTAACCAGTACACGCAAAACAGAGCACATTACACCAGTCTTGGCCTGCCTGCACTGGCTACCGGTTCATCTTCGAATCCAGTACAAAATTCTCATTGTCTACAAATCGCTGAACAGTCTCGCCCCCACCTATTTATCGGATTTGATACACCCTCATGCCCCACCACGTACTTTGAGGTCAGAGGACCGGGTACTTTTAAGAGTTCCAGGCACTCGTCTTAAACGCAGAGGCGACAGGGCAGGCCCAAGACTCTGGAACGAGTTACCGCTGCTCGTCAGACAGGCCCCCTCCCTCTCAGTTTTCAAATCCCATTTAAAGACCCACTACTATTCTGGTGCTTTCAACACCAGCTGATTTGTATATTTGGTTATTTTATTTATGATCTGCAATGTTTTTATGTCTTTTGTTTTGTACTTCATTGTGTGTGTGTTGATGATGTAACCAACCTCAAAACCATCACTGTTCGGGCAAATCAGAAGCCATGGCTGACAGCACAGGTTTACAGTCTCCTGAGAGCCAGGAATGCTGCCTTCACAGCAGGAGATCAGTGGGGCCTGAGGACAGCCAGAAACAACCTGGCCCGGGGCATCAGGAAGGCCAAGAAGCAGTATTCTAGGAAAATAGCTCACCGTTTCAAGGACAGCAAGGATACACGGAGTCTGTGGCAGGGAATACAGACCATCACAAACTACAAACCATCCCCACAGACCTGTGACAGCACAACCTCTACGCTGAATGCACTGAATGACTTCTTTGCTTGGTTTGAGGCATGTAACAGCACACCTGCACAAAAACCCACCCCCTCTCCCGATGACCAGGCGCTGGCGCTGTCCTCAGACAGCGTGAGGCGATCATTCATCAAGATCAACGCCTGGAAAGCTTCTGGTCCTGACAACATACCTGGTTGTGTGCTGAAGAACTGTGCAGGAGAACTCGCAGCGGTCTTCACAGACATCTTTAACATCTCACTGAGCCAGGCCATCGTCCCCACCTGTTTCAAAGCCACCACCATCATCCCTGTCCCAAAGAAGGCAACGCCCTCCTGCCTCAATGACTATCGTCCAGTAGCACTCACCCCCATCCTGATGAAGTGCTTTGAACGGCTAGTCATGAAAAGCATCACATCTGTCCTCCCTGGATCCCTTCCAATTTGCATATCGGCCTAATCGCTCAACCGACGATGCCATCTCCTCTGCCCTCCACACAGCTCTCACACATCTGGACACGAAAGACTCCTATGTCAGAATGCTGTTCATCGACTTCAGCTCGGCATTCAACACCATCATCCCCCAACAGCTCATCCTTAAACTGGACAGTCTGGGGCTGAACACCTCAATGTGTAACTGGCTGCTAGACTTCCTGACCGGGAGACCACAGGCAGTACGGGTCGGGAATAACACATCCAGCACCATCACATTGAATACAGGAGCCCCACAAGGATGTGTGCTGAGCCCCCTTCTATTCACCCTGCTAACACACGACTGCACACCATCATACAGCTCCAACCACTTCATCAAGTTTGCGGACGACACAACAGTGGTGGGTCTCATCAGCAACAACGATGAGACGGACTACAGGAACGAGGTGAGCCGCCTGGCCTTGTGGTGCGGACACAACAATCTCACTCTCAACGTGGAGAAGACAAAGGAGATTGTTGTGGACTTCAGGAAGAGGGATGCCCAACATGCCCCTCTGACCATCAACAGCACCACAGTGGAGAGAGTGGACAGCACCAAG
This sequence comes from Garcialebias charrua, assembly GCA_038048925.1. Classification (NCBI taxonomy): domain Eukaryota; kingdom Metazoa; phylum Chordata; class Actinopteri; order Cyprinodontiformes; family Rivulidae; genus Garcialebias; species Garcialebias charrua. The sequence goes on along the minus strand of JBBPBX010000046.1, from coordinate 19,528 downwards.
TTCCTGGGAGTGCACGTCTCAGAGGACCTGTCCTGGAGCAGGAACACTGCATCACTGGCCAAGAAGGCTCACCAGCGCCTCTACTTTCTCCGCAAGCTGAAAAGGGCTGGAGCTTCAACCCCCATCATGTGCACCTTCTACAGGGGTGCCATAGAAAGTGTCCTGACCAGCTGCATCACGGTGTGGTTTGGTGCATGTACTGCATCCTGCCGCAAGAGCCTCCAGCGCATCGTGAGAGCAGCTGAGAAGATTGTCGGCACCTCCTTCCCCTCACTACAGGACTTACACAGCAACCGCCTCACTCGGAAAGCCCTCTGCATGGCAGGTGATCCCACACACCCACTACACAGCTGCTTCAGCCTGTTGCCTTCAGGGAGGAGACTGAGGAGTCTCCAGGCTCGAACCAGCAGACTAAATGACAGCTCTGTTCATCAGGCAGTCAGGATGCTAAACTCTCTGCCTGCTCTGCCCTCCCTCCCACTTGTACTGCCTTAATCACAAAAAACTTTCACACACCACCACACAACACAAAGATTTTAACACTGGACTCTGTGTCATCAAAACGGGTTATTCACTCAACTCACGGTCATGTGCTCATTCAGTTTGCACTACTTCTTATATTTGCACTAATGTTTGTATTACATTACTGCCTATAGTCATACTACTGTTTACATTCACTGTTTACATTTATTACTACTGTTTTCATTCAATACTACTGTTTACATTTATTACTACTGTTTACATTTACACTACTTTTTATATCTACACTACTGCTGAATATATATATATATATATATATATATATATATATATATATATATATATATATATATTTTTTTTTACTAGCCTTATTGCATATGCCACTTTACCTCTATACCAATATCAACTACCTCATACATATACTGTGTACATAAACTTCATATGCTGCTTTGTCACTCTATTACAAATGTCAATGCCAGAACTTTCATTTTATTTTATAGATATACTTTTTACACTTTTATACTACTATGCAAAAAACTCAGGACAGTATTACACTTTTGTTATTTCATTTTATGCTTATGTTTATTAAATGTTTAGTGTTTTAGTGTTGGTGTAACTTTTCATACTTTCATACTACTACTATGCAAAAACTACTATGCAAAAACTCAGGACAGTATTACACTTTTATTATTTCATTTTATGCTTATGTTTATTAAATGTTTTAGTGTTTTAGTGTTTAAATGTTTACTGTTGCACCGAGGGACAGAGAGAAATGCAATTTCAATCCTGTGTATGTCCTGTACATATTACAGTTTGACAATAAGGTTGACTTTGACTTTGATAAATAGGAATGATAGAAACATCATAGTAAGTTGTGTATATCGATCACCGAGTTCAAGTGTGGAATTATTTACTGATAAAATTATAGAGCTCTTAGAAAAGAGTTGTAATATAAATATTTTTTGTGTGGTGACTTTAACATTGATATAGGGAATAAAACGGTTTCTAATAACATCAACACATTCATGAATTCAATGTACAGCTTAAATCTTTACCCATTGATTTCTAATCCAACACGAATTACAACACATAGTGCAACAATAATTGATAATATTTTCTCAAATATAACAGATGGCGATGTGTTAGTTGGCATTTTAATGACAGATATAAGTGATCACTGACCAGTTTTTGCGATCTATTGCAAAGATCAAATCATTACAGAAACAATTACAAGAAAGTCAAAAATAATAAATGTATCTAAAAAAACCTTGGATAAGTTAAAAGAAAACTTATGTAGTAATATAGGAAGGGGTCAGTTTACTGACTTGCCTATATTTTAGATGTAAATTGGCAGGGTTTAGACTGACACAAAATTACATCATTAATTAAACGAGTTCTCTCTTGTTCAGTTTAATATCAATACCTTGGAGGTGATTAGACCAGATGTAATTCACAGGAAACGTTAAACTTATGTTGGTACAGAAGGACTGGAACTGAGGCACAGGTCCAGCTCCTCTGTTGGCACAATAACTTAAAGTTTATCTAAAAAAGATAAGTCTGGTCCTCTGGACATTCAAAAGGACCAGACTTAGCTTTTTTAGATTTTTCTACCTGGATTATTGAGCATGCATCAGAGTAACTTAAAGTTTAGTTACTTAAAGTAAAAAAGTTTCAGTGACGAGAAAATGGAGGATGAGGAGAGGTATTATCTTGACGTGTTTTAACCAGAAACATGGCAGCTCTCCGGCCGATCTCAGCTACACGTTGGTACCCTTGGCAAAGCATTTTGACGACTTGTTACCTCGTGAAGATGGTCAATCTCCCTCGGTCCAGTTGGTCAGTTCGTTTACCGTTCTTCAGCATCTCCAGACGTGTGCCAAGACTCGGACCGTAGTAACGGCAGCTCCTGGTGTTGTTTCCAAGATAAGACGTTCATTAAAGGAATGTCAATAAAGTGAAGCTTTTCACAGCTTGAAATAGATTTATAACAGGCATGTTATAAATCTTTTAACTGAATGACGTGTCCTTAGCGTGTGACTGACATTCATTCAGCTCTTTGGGGAACCTCATGGCTTGAGGACCTCAGCAGACTCCGTCAGTTCCAGCAACAGCTTAGAACTTTAAGAAAGGATCTGTGATCAGTGACTTGTTCTTTCCCCATTGGTCCAAACGAACCAGTGGATGAAGGTCACTCGGATATCAGTTTTTTAGAACAAAGAAGAAGTTGTTTAGAATGAAGAGAGAGAAACAGATTGACTGGAGCCAGCTTCATAAAACAACTGATTAAAACTGTGTTCTAACTTCTAACAAACTGAGGAGTTCAGTCTGACATATTAATTCACTTTCACCATTTGATTCATCATATGAAGAAGTGACCATCATTTTGAAATAACATTGGATTTCCAACTTGAATTAAACAGTTTGAATGATCAAACATTGAATTCAATAATGCTTACTTAACACAAGGTTATTCATTAACACGAAATAGAGGAATAAGAGAGTCTCTTATGACTTATTGTGTTTTGATTCAAAATAATGTAATAAAATAGTGTTAATGTCTTTTTACTGAGAGTATCAATGAAAAGGTGTCACTGGGACATATCAAAGAGACGAATATGTGAACCCCGTCTGGTTCACTACACTTAGATAAACAAAATTGGGATGATGTGTATGTTGATGATGTTAATAAATCATATGATAAGTTCATGAATATTTTGGAAACTTTGTATAAAATAACTGTATGTCAAAAAATTGCATAAGGGAAGATATTAAGAAACCATGGATGACAAAAGGATTGCAAAATGCATGTGAAAAAAGAACTATCTGTATTCATGTTTTCTGAAAACTAGAACATTAGAGACAGAATAAAAATACAAGAAATATAAAAATAAATTAGTAGGGATTATAAGAAAACAAAAGAGGGCATATTATAGTGATTTACTGCATAAGAGTAATGGTAATATGAAAGCAACATGGAGAGTAATGAATAGTGTTTTGAATAAAAACAGGGTAAAATGGGTATTTCAAAGTATTTTGTGGTGAACAATGAGGAAATCCATGATGAAAAAGAAATTATAAATGGCTTTAATGATTATTTTGTCAATGTTGGAACTAGCCTTGAAGCTAAAATACCTAAAGTGGATGGAGATGTGAACTCTTTAATTAATGGTTGTGTAAATAGTTTTTTCTGAAAGGAACTGATAAAAAAAGAAATAATGAATCTAGTAAACAAATTTTCAGACAAGAGATCTAAAGACTGGGCAAACATGGATATGATGTTTGTGAAAGATATAATGAGTCATGTTATTGTCCCTTTTACATATATATGTAATTTGTCTTTTTCAACAGGAACATTCCCAGACAGAATGAAAGTAGGTAAGGTTGTTCCACTCTTTAAAAATGGTGATAAATGTGCATTTAATAATTACAGACCAATTTCATTATTACCACAGTTCTCAAAAATTTTAGAAAAATTATTTAACAGATTGGACAATTTTGTTGATGGGCAAGATATTTGAAGTGATAATCAGTATGGGTTTAGAGCAAAGAATTCCACATCTATGGCTCTCATGGAGTTTATGGAAGAAATAACTACAGCTGTTGATAAAAAACAATATGGTATAACTATTTTTGTTGATTTAAAAAAGGCTTTCGACACAATAGATCACACCATTCTCCTTGAGAAATTGAATGGGTATGGCATTAGAGGACCAGCGCTGCAATGGGTACATAGTTATTTGAAAGATAGGAAGCAGTTTGTACAGATTGATGATGTAAGATCTGATTTTTGTAATATTACCTGCGGAGTTCCCCAAGGCTCTGTACTTGGACCTAAGTTGTTTATTTTATATGTTAAAGATTTGGTTAATGTGTCGGGACTCCTCAGATGTATTCTCTTTGCGGATGATACTACTTTCTTTTGTTTGGGTGAGGATATGAATCAGATGTTGGAATTGATGATGAAGGAATTTGTCAAAATACAGACTTGGTTTAAACAAAACAAATTATCATTAAATCTAGAAAAAAACATTATATATTTGGTAATAAAAAGAAAACTGCAGATGTCCAATTTACAATTGAGAGTGTTGAGATCTGTAAAGTGAGTGAGGTCAAGTTCTTGGGCGTTGTCATTGATGACAAAATAACTGGGAAAAAACATAGATTCTGTAAAAATGAAAATATCTAAATCCATTGCTGTACTGTATAAGGTTAAGGACCTATTGAATGACAAAGCGTTGTATTTGTTGTATAACACTATCATTGTTCCACATTTAATTTATTGCATTGATTTTTGGGGAAAAGCATGTAAAACTATTACAAAACCTATTTTTATTTTACAGAAAAGAGCCATAAGGATTATTGCAAGAAAACGTTACTGTCATCAATCTAGTATATTTTTTTTTCAGTTGAAATTACTGAAGATCCATGATTTAGTAAATTATCATATTTTAATGATGATGTTTAAAGCTCATAACAACGCACTACCCTTAAATATTCAAATTTTTTAAAAGATCAAGCTGTTACAACCTAAAGGGAACTGATGTATTTGTAAAGACACAATATAGAACCAGCTTGAAGGGACGGTCTACCTCAGTCCAGGGAGTTGGATTGTGGAATGACTTGGAGTGTGATGTGAAAAAAACAATGTCGATGTTTGTGTTCAAGAAAATGATAAAGAGTGAATTGTTGAAGAAATACGTATGAAGTAGTTCAATGTGTAATATTTCAAAATTTGAAAATTGAGATGAGTTATTCATTTTTTATTACTTATATATAATGATTGTTTGAATTGATTATTTTGAAAAGGGGCAGATATAATAAGATATTTTCTTCTTTCTGCCGCCTTTCATTTTATATTTTCTTTTTTATAAGATACATGTGTTTGTTTGTTATGTATTTATTTTTATAAAATGAATAAAATAAATTAAATGAAAAAAAATATTTAGGCTTTTAGTCTGTTTTCTACAGAACTTTAGATCAAATGATGTGAAGTGAAACCAAAGTGACTTGTCTTTAGTTTGAAGTAGTTCTGAGATCAACTGAGAGTTGTGTTTGTGTTTCAGAGCCAGTTGGACTGAGTGACAAGTGTCTGCATGATGAGCCGTGCACAGACAGAAGGTAAGAACATTCATGTGGTGGAAAATCATCAGGAAGGTGAAGAAGAAGCTGCAGTCAGAGCTGAGTGGTCATCATCAGACAAACCAGCAGCAGACTGAACACAACATCTCACATCCACACTGGAACACACACACTTCACCTGCACCAACATTTACTCTCACATCTCATCAGTGCAGGACACAGTTTAGATGGAGAAACATTGAAAATACTTATTTTTAAAACTTTATATAATTGTTTAAAAAACATGATGCAAAGTAGAAAAAAGCAATCATTTTTGGTTAAATATTAAAAGTTAATGTAGAACTTATATTCACTGTAGAAACCAAAGTGTAAGTGATGCACAAAGTGAAAAGAACATCATGTTCCCTGTTGGTCAGCAGAAGAAACCTTTTGTTTAATTTAAATATTCCAACTGTAAATGAAAAGTTTCTCAGGATTCATGTCACACAGAAACATGTTGACACTTTAAGAGTAACATTTGATGACAGTGAGAAGAAAAAACTTTAACAGGAAGAAATCTCAGACAGAAACTGATGGTGTAATTGCAACACAACATCTGTCAGCTGTGCAATTTGTTGGTTGGATGTTTGTTTGTTTGTTGGTTGGTTGGATGTTTGGTTGTATGAATGTTGGTTGGTTGTCTGTTGGTTGGTTTCTGTGGGTTGGTTGTATGTTTGGTTGTCTGTTTGTTTGTTTGTTTGTTTGTTTGTTTGTTTGTTTGTTTGTTTGTTTGTTTGTTTGTTTGTTTGTTTGTTTGTTTGTTTGTTTGTTTGTTTGTTTGTTGGTTGGTTTTCTGTTGGTTGGTTGGATGTTTGGTCAGATGGGTGTTGGTTGTCAGTTGGTTGGTTGGATGTTATTTTGTTATCTGTTGGTTGGATGTTGTTTGGTTGTCTGTTGGTTGGATGTTGTTTGGTTGTCTGTTGGTTGGATGTTGTTTGGTTGTCTGTTGGTTGGATGTTAGTTGGATGTTGATTGGTTGTCTATTGGTTGTCTGTATGTTTGGTTGGTTGTCTGTTGATTGGATGTCTGTTGGTTGGTTGGATGTATGCTTGGTTTTATGTTGGTTGTTTGGTTGTATGTTAGTTGGTTGTCTGTGGGTTGGTTGTATGTTTGTTCATCTGATGATTAGCTGTCTGTTAGTTGTTTGGATGTTTGTATTGGATGGATGTTGGTTGGTTGGTTGGTTAGTTGGTTGGTTGGTTGGTTGGTTGGTTGGTTGGTTGTCTGTTGGATGTTTGTTTGGATGGATTTTGGTTAGTTGTCTGTTGGTTGGTTGTCTGTTGGTTGGTTGGTTGGTTGGTTGTCTGTTGGTTGGTTGGATGCTTGGTTGCATGGATGTTTGGTTGGTTGTCTGTTGGTTGGATGTTGGTTGGTTGTCAGTTGGTTGGCTGTTGATTGGATGTTGGTTGGTTGTCTGTTGTTTTTTGTTTGTTTGTTTTTTTGTTTGTTGGTTGGATGGTTGGTTGGTTGTCGTTGGTTGGTTGGTTGGTTGGTTGGTTGGATGTTAGATTGGATGGATGTTGGTTGTCTGTTGGTTGGTTGTCTATTGATTGGTTGGATGGTTGTTGGATGGATGTTAGTTGGTTGTCTGTTGGTTGTATGTTGGTTGGTTGGTTGTCTGTTGGTTGGTTGTATGTTGTGTTGGTTGGCTGTTGGTTGGCTGTATGATCCATTGGATGTCTGTTGGTTGGATGTATGTATGTTTGGTTTTATGTTGGTTGGATGTATGTTGTTTGGTTGTCTGTTGAGTAGATGTTGGTTGGTTGTCTGTTGTTTGTTTGTTTGTTTGTTGGTTGGTTGGTTGGTTGGTTGTTTGTCTGTTGGTTGGATGTTAGATTGGATGGATGTTGGTTGTCTGTTGTTTGGTTGTCTGTTGATTGGTTGGATGGTTAGATGGATGTTAGTTGGTTGTCTGTTGGTTGGTTATCTGTTGGTTGGTTGTATGTTTCATTGTATGTCTGTTGGTTGTATGTCTGTTGGTTGGATATCTGTTGGTTGGATGGATGTTGGTTGTGTGTATGTTTGGTTTTATGTTGGTTGGATGTCTGTTGTTTGGTTTTATGTTGGTTGG
>JBBPBX010000046.1:0-11335 GCA_038048925.1 Garcialebias charrua | reverse complement strand
GTATTTTTATTCTTACAGAATTTGTGTTCTCTCCATATCAGTTTGTTCATTCATTCATTCAACCTTTATTTATACAGGCTGGACTCGTTGAGCCACGGGGACTCATTTACAAGAGGGACCTGTCTCACTCACACCTAGGGTCAATTTAGAGTTAACAATCAGCCTAACATGCATGTTTTTGGACTGTGGGAGGAAACCGGAGCACCCGGAGAAAACCCACGCATGCACGGAGAGAACATGCAAACTCCACCCAGAAAGGCCCCCGGACCAGGATTTGAACCGGGGACCTGCTCGCTTAGAGGCAGTCAAAGTCAAAGTCAACTTTATTGTCAGAACTACAATACAGGTAGTCCCCATTTACGAGCGCTCTGATCTACGAGGTTCCGGACTTACGAGCTGGCGAATTATTGGAAAAAACGCAAAAAATACTGAGTTTTCCTGTGTTTTTTCACCACAGTTCGTTAGCTAAACATGTGGACACACGTTTCCGATCATTTTTATGCACTCATAAGCAGTTTTTCGATGAAAAACGAGTGTTCGTAGTCGCGCTAGCAAAACCGTTCCAATTTACGAGCGAAATTCCGGACTTACGAGAAGCGTGGCGGCCGTTCCAAATTACGAGATTTCCGGTTTACGAGCGCCTCGTTGTAACGGATCTCGCTCGTAAATCGGGGACTACCTGTATGTACAGGACATACACAGGACCGAAATTGCGTTTCTCTCAGTCCCTCGGTGCAACAGTAACCATCTAAACACTAAACACTAAAACATTTAATAAACATAAGCATAAAATAGTAAAATAGTAAAAAAGTGTAACACTGTCCTGAGTTTTTTCATAATAGTATAAAAGTATGAAAATTTACACCAACACTGAAACACCAAACACCCCTAAAACACCAAACACCCAATGAACATAAGCATAAAATGAAATAATAAAAGTGTAATACTGTCCTGAGTTTTTGCATAGTAGTATAAAAAGTATAAAACGTATATCTATAAAATAAACTGAAGTTTCTAGCGTTGACATTTGCAAAGAGTCATCAACATCTCCAAAAGTTTGGTCTGTGTTGTAAAAAGCTGCACTTTGAACCTGCAGAAGGAATGTTGTTGTTGGAATATGGGGAGATGTTTTGTTTTGGCTACTGGGGGGATGTTTTGAGCACACAAAAGACTTCAGCCCCAGGGGGTCACACAAACCTAATTGAATGCAAATTCCTCAATCTGTCATTTTACAGTCTCCCATGGGAGCTATATGTAAAATATGTACAAGTACATATGTTTGGTATTCCTAGTGTTAAGAGCCCGTAAATAAGTTTTTTCGTTTTTACTGATAGATAATTAGTTATTAGCAGTACTGCATTTTAAATAAAAATAGCGCAAATCCGCTTATGAATTATAAAAGTTAGTCAATCCGCTATAGCGCTAACAAATTGTTTAGGTCCGCTATAAGCGGATTAGCGCTTTAGCGCTCCCTGGCGGTCTGGCGCCCACCTTTGCAAATATCAAAATTGTTGAAAACACACAGAACAAAACAATAAACTGCAAGCTAAGTACTGTAAGTAATTTACACTAGTTATCAGGACAAACTACTCTGTGGGGCGAATATATATTTAGGTGGAGCTATGCCCCACTTATCTCTATGGAGCAGCGGCTCTGGCCAAATGATAAAAACGACATGTATGAAGGGCACAATGACAATCACATTTTGTGAAGGTAAAATGCTACTCATAGTGTTTTGGATTTTTTTTTAAATAAAATTGAACCAAAAAGTGGTGTGGGTGTAAGTGTTCACCTTGTTTATTAGGAAGCCACAGTTATTATCATGAAAAGTTATTGGTAATTAATTCAATAGGATCCATCTGTGAGCAACCTGTGTTAAATGACCTCAGGTATCCACCTGCTTTTATAGCCCCTAGGATCAACAGCAGTGCAACACATTTAACTAGTGAGGTCTACCACTAAGGAAGGAAGAGAGGGAGAGAGAGAGGAAGGAAGGAACGAACGAACGAACTAACTAACTAACAACGAACTAACTAACTAACTAACTAACTAACTAACTAACTAACTAACTAACTAACTAACTAACTAACTAACTAACTAACTAACTCTCCACACAGGTAAGAGACAAAGTAGTGGAGAGGTGCACGTCAGATTTGGGTTTAAGGAAATACAGTAGTCCCTCCCTACTTCGCAGTTCGTTTATTTCGGATTCGCTATAACACGGTTTTTCAAAATAAGATGGGACATGACACAATTGGCTGACTGATGAATGAGCCACGGGTTGTAAAATAAATTAGTGTAGATTATTTTGCACCATGTGTGAAGCCCACAAGTGCAGGGAAAGCTCCCTCCTGCAGGTGATCAACTCCTTCTCTATCACACTAGAGTTGCATTCGGGCCCAAAAACATCCGATACGACCTGGCCCCAGCCCGCAGTCATCATTTCTGAACCCCACCCGACCCGACAAATTAACAGTATTTACAGGTCCAAACTCGAGGGAAAAAATATTCTTAATTTGTTATTTACGGTCAGAGCTGAGGCTGAATGAAAGCAGAAGATCAGAGCTGTCATTTCATGGCTGTAAAGGAACATTAAAACCCTGTTTCTGCCTGCATTCTGGTTTATTCAGACAAACGTAGAACAGTATACTTCACATTCCACGAACCAAATTAAGGACCATGGGAGACCGGGCATTCTGTGTGGCTGCCCCCCGCCTATGGAACTCCCTCCCTGACTACATGAGAGCTCCACAGTCACTGGTTGACTTCAAAAACGGCTTAAAGACTTTTCTTTTTAAGCAAGCCTATTCTGCCTCCACATGATTTTATCTTTGATCTTAGTTGATATTATTATTGATTTTACTTGATTTTATCACTTGTTTTATTTACTTATTTATTTATTTTTTAAGCAGGCCTACTCTGCCTCCACATGATTATGTCTTTAATCTTAGTTGATATTATTATTGATTTTACTTGATTTTATCACTTGTTTTATTGTTGTAGCACTTTGAGATTTTTATTAATGAAAAGTGCGGTATAAATTGAATTCATTATTATTATTATTATTAAACGGACAGCTCTGACACACATCTGCTTTGGGATACACCTGTTTGGGTCATCGGCCGCGCGCGTCCGCTGAGTGCAGCGGCTGAACAAACGTCCATTTGGGCGATGGATCGCTTCCTGGCAGTACAGTCCATCTGAAGCTTAACAGAACTTTTTACCTCTTTAACGGTCAGCTCGCGGTGAAATGGCTGCGTGCGGCTGGTGATGGTATGGCAGGCCATGCTATCATATAATTGGTTCACGGCTGATCCTGACCCAATTAAAAGCCCAACACCGACCCAGCCCGCCCATCCAGCACATGATCATGGCCCAGCCCACCCCAAATTCAGGTTGGGTAGGGCTGGGTTTAGGACTTGGGTTAGAAATGACTGCACAACACACACACACACATATTTGTCCTGCTGCATCATTGTGAAGGGTTAACCCTTTGCTGTCCAGATGCACTGATTGACTTTTGTCTTTCAACTTAAAATTCTAAGTATGTCACATTGTAAAATTGTCATAATCATAAAATATAAAAGTGTTAAACGTTATTTTTAATTATTTTACAACTTCTATGTTCAGTTGTTTCAGTGTAATTGATCAAGAAGTACATTTCTGTTCCGTGCTGCAGAGCTGAAGCTGTGCGACATCCTCTGATGACCTGTTGCACTTCTCTACAATTATACAGTAACATTTTAAATAATCAAATCATGATGCATGGATTGTTTATTTAAAATGTTACAGGATTTAAATTTACATTGTTTATTTAAGTGGGAAGATGGGGAGTAACAGGTGATGAGTGTGATCTCAGCCTGACACGTCATGACAAAGTTTACTGAACTTGAACTTGAACCACTGTATCTCTACTTCACAGTTTTTCACTTATCGTGGGTGTGTGTGGTCCCTAACAGCCGTGATAAACGAGGGACGACTGTATCCTAGAAACCTACCTCCACCTTGAAGGAGTGGAAGCTGTTTAATCATGAAGAATGGACACTAGTATTTGCAGGGGTTAGATCCCTGGAAGCTCAGAGACATGACCTTAATGAAACCTGCTGATGGAACTGCTGCAGAATGTGACACAAAGTACTGACTGGCACAAGTTTCCACAAACTCATTCTACATTTCAAGCTGTAAGGGGCAAATATTAAGGTGAATAAATACTTCTGCAACCTACTGTATGTAAGATGAGAACATTTTTCAGTAATTTGTTTTTGTCTGCCAGATTTATGAATAATGAACTCACATTCATGGCTCAGCTTGTGGGATTAATATCTCCTAATTCCTTGTGTGTTGCATTGTATTTGCTGACAGATGGCTGCAAACTCATTCCTAATCCTTCCTGTCCCAATACCCGTCTGATCCACACAATTGTACCTTTCAATCTATGTGCATGTCTAAAAGTGTATAGTGCATTAGCTCCCGGACCATGTCTCATCCGTCTCTTTTGTCATGCTCTTGACATTTAATCACTTTTCTGCACAGATTTGGCAGTATGTGTAAAGTCTTCCTGAGTAAGAGAGGAGACAGAACCATAACCTCAATGACTGGCCATGCAGCCTCTGTTAAGAGGAAATTAATGAAAACTGAAATGAGAAATGAGAAGAAGGAGGTGAAATGACACACTGAAACAATTTAATAAAGCAAAAGTCAGTGCTGCCTAAGTGAAGAGATCAAACTTACATGAGCACAGCATAAGAGAGCATTTTACGTCAGATCTAAACTTGAAGCAGGGATTTTAAAAAAAAGACAACAAAAAGAAAACAAAGTAATTGGTGCTGAGGATGCGAAGAGCTATAGTGAAGCGAATCTGAACAAGAGGGCCTGATTTGTTTGACAGAAACAAGGCAACAGAGACCTTCACTGGCTGAGAGTCGACTGGCCCAGCAGTAGAGCTGTCATTTCTAACCCCAACCTGGAGCCCGGCCCAGTCCAACCCGGATTAGAGCCGGGCTGGGCCATAATAATGTGTGGGCCGGGTCGACGTTGGGCTTTTGATTGCGTCAGTGGATGCGCATGGCTGACGATCCAACTATATGGCAACATGGCTTGCCATATAAAATACACATTAACATCTTTAAAGCTTCAGTATGTAGCTTTTTTTATGAACATATTTCTTCACTCTGTCACTACCTCCTGACAGACTGATGTTAGCCAGGTAATCTCTGAAAAAAAAAAAAAAAAATATTGTCCCCTTGCTTCTCCAGGTGGTAAATAAGCATTTCTAAAAAGAAAAGGTGACCCGCCATTTTCCAGCCAATAAAAACAGAGTTTGTAACCAGCCAATAAAAACAGAGCTTGAATTTGAATCAGCCAATAAAAACAGAGCTTGAATTTGAAATTCAACAGACCACAAGGGGGCAGAGCCACATATGGCTCTGAGGGGGAGGGATCAGAATGCTTTGCCTGTTGAAAATATTTCTAAGTGCTGCAGTTCTACAGAAACTGCATACTGAACCTTTAAAGCACAATAGTCATTTGGGACTTTCCTATGTAAAAATAATAAAATGAAATGAAAAAAAAATAAAAAATATATATATTTTTTCCTTCCAGTTTTGAACAGAAATTTTTGAGCTCAGACACAATGGAAGTCTATGAGAGTGTGGATGTGAACAGTCTTCACTCTGACAAGGTTTGAGAGGAAACCACAACTTCTGCATCAGTGAGAGACAGAGACACATCGGACAAAAGGAGACAACAAAACAACAAAGTTCATGCTCAATAATCTAAGTACACGGCAGGGCGCGGGTTGGGCCGAATCTTGGATGTCTGCTACTCTCCACCCAAGAATGAATGGGCCTACCTCCTGGGTTTGGATGTGGGCTGCCCCACGTAGGGGGCAGGTACATGTCTTGGACCTAGGGGGTATAGAGTGTGCATCGGGATTATGAATGGAACGTGTCGTTATTGTATGTCTTTCTGTGAGTGAGGGTGAGGATGAGGGTGGGTCTGAGTGAGTGTGTCTGTGTATGAATGTTTAAGTGTCAGGCTGGGACTTGGACTGCCCCCTCTCTGATACTTCTGAGGCTACTAGTGTCGCGCTCCTGCCACGTGGCCCCCTGGTGGGTGTTCCTTTGCCTGCGGGCGTGCTTGGGGCCCTCACTATCTGGGGTTGGGCGCTTGGGCGTTTGTCGGCTCGGCCTGGTGGCTGCCTGGTGGGGCTCGTGTCCTCTGGTCCTTTCGGGTCTGGGCCTGAGGGATGGGCGTCCCCGGTGCCCGGGCCTCGGTGACCGGCCCTGGGGCTACGTCAGTGCAGCGGGCTCCGGCGGGGGCCTGTGAATTTGTCGCGTTTGACCCCGGGGGGTCATTGTATGTGGTCGCTGGTGGGATTCGTCCGGTTCTTCCCCTTGGTCGGATCTGGGGAGTGGGCGAGTGGCTCATCCTGTTCGGGTGGCCCTGGGGACTCTGGGCTCGGGGTCCTTCCTGGCGTCTTGGGCTTTGATCGCCCCTTCGTCTGCCTCGGGCTTTGGGGGGACGGATCTCTGATGCTTCACAGTCGCTACTAAATGTTCTATTGGAGGAACCTTATTCACTTATGCATGCTCACAACCACACACAAATGGATGCAGGGATGTATATGTAGATATATGCAGATATGTAGATGGGTATATGAATGAATATAAATGTATATGTATGTATACTGTATATATATTTGTAGGTATGGGTATCTCTATTTATAGAGATAAAGCAAAGTGGAGCAACATAAAGCAACCGGACCAGACAACATCCCAGGGAAAGTTCTGAAGGAATGTGTGGACCAGCTCTGTGAGGTGCTGGCTGACATCTTCACCACCTCACTTGCACTGGAGTCAGTTCCCACCTGCCTGAAGACCGCGACCATCATCCCAGTCCCAAAGAGCTCCACAGTGACTGGTCTGAATGACTATAGACCGGTGGCCCTCACCCCGATAGTCGCTAAATGTTTTGAGAAACTGGTCATGTCCCACATCAAGGCAACCGTCAACATCAATGAGGACCCTCATCAATACGCATACCGTGAGAACCGATCAACAGAGGACGCCATTTCTTCCGTGGTCCACACTGCTCTCACCCACCTGGATCAGAAAGACTCATACGTGCGTCTGCTCTTTGTGGACTTCACATCTGCCTTCAACACCATGATCCCCCAAACTCTGATAGACAAACTATCTACACTTGGACTAAGCCCCTCTATTTGTAACTGGATACTAGACTTCTTAACAGACAGACCACAGTCCGTGAAGATCCACAACTTCTCCTCCTCCACCATAACCCTCAGCACTGGCTCTCCTCAGGGATGTGTGCTGAGCCCCCTTCTGTTCACTCTGCTCACATATGATTGTACAGCCACACTTCCAGGCTGTCATATTGTTAAGTTTGCAGATGATACAGCGGTGGTGGGATGCATCACAAACAATGATGAGTCCAGCTACAGACAGGAGGTGGAACACCTGGAGAGCTGGTGCAAAGAGAATAATCTTCACATGAATGTGAAGAAGACAAAGGAGATGATTGTGGACTTCAGAAGGAACAAACACACCCATGCCCCACTGATAATAGGTGGGTCTGCAGTGGAAGTGGTCTCCAGCTACAAATACTTGGGTGTACACATGAATGATAACCTCAGCTGGAGCAACAACACCACCAGCCTGATCAAGAAAGGTCATCAGAGACTCTACTTCCTCAGACGGCTGAGACGAGCCGGTCTGAGCAGCCCAGTTCTCACCTCGTTCTACAGGTGTGCAGTGGAGAGCATCCTGTGCTCCAGCATCAACGTGTGGCATGGAGGCTGCACAGTTGAAGAGAGGAAAGCTCTGCAGAGAGTGGTGAAGGCTGCACAGAAGTCTGTTGGAGTCAGTCTCCCCACCATCACAGACATTTACACCTCTAGATGCAGGAAAAGAGCCACCTGTATCATGAAAGACCTCACTCATCCAGCACACTCACTCTTTGCCCCACTCCCCTCAGGACGGAGGTTGAGGAGCATCAAGTGTAGAACCACTAGACTGAGGAACAGCTTCTACCCTGAGGCTGTTAGACTCATGAATAAATAAAAATAAAATTAAAATAAACACTGCAAAATATCACATCATGCTGATGCTGATATGTTTTCTTGTTGCTGTGTTCATCTGTGTTCATCTGTGACCATCTGCTCATACAAACTCATGTTCGTGCTGCTGTTTATTCCCACTATATTAGGCTTAGTGTATTACTAGTTGATGTTTTTCTTAGTTAGTTCTCGATGTTATTACTGTTTTTCTCTTTCATTTGTTGTTGGATGTAACTGGGACCTCGTGTACATAATCTCGTTTTCATCTCATGTACCACATGCGGTGCAAATGACAATAAAGACTCTCTGACTCTCTGACTCTGACTCTTATAGAAATCTATTGCAAGGTCATGAAGATTATTAGTCTTTATGCATGTATGTTTCGTTGTTGTGTTCTGTCATGTGCTTTGTAGGATTGCGGACGGAGGTTGGGTGTGTTTGCCTTGTGCTCTTTTTGTGGATAATTGTTGTTTTGTTGTCTTACTTTCTCTTTTCTTTCTCTCTATTAAAAAATAATAATAATAAAAAATAAAAAAAATAAAAAAATACATATTGGAGTGAGAGGATGGCTATAAGGTGAGAAGGGAGGCCATCTATAAATGGAAAAAAAAAGAGAGACAGAGACACATCGGACAAAAGGAGTCAACAAAACACCAAAGTTCATGCTCAATAATCTAAGTACAAATCCAACAATGTTCAGTCAGATCATCTGGACGGTTTCTATTTAAAGGAAAAGAAACCAGCAGAAAACTCCTCTTCTGCCTTAAAGGCGTTAACGGGGGAGAGGGCGGGCCCCAGAAACCATCGCCAGCAAACGTTTTTTTTTCCACTATGGGAGTTAGTGCTTGTGGGACTCCAGTTTGTTTTTGGCTCCTCAGACAGAAGGAGTACGGTACTTTGAATGAAGGAAGGATCATCTCAGCAAAAAAAGAAACCACCCAGATGGCCTGACTGAACATTGTTGGATTTGTACCTGGATTAATGAGCATGCCCTGATGCATGCTCATTAATCCAGGTAGAAAAATCTAAAAAGATAAGTCTGGTCCTCTGGATATTCAAAAGATTAATGAACATGAACTTTGGTGTTTTGAACCATTTCGGCATGGCTGCTGTCAAGGTAATGTCAAGGTTATTTGCACTCATCATGCTCGATAACTCTCCTGCTGATGTACTGTGATGTGAGTGAAATTAACCGCCCCATGTAATCACTCAGTCAGTGAAGAACAGAAAGAACTAGTTGTTTTCTTATTTTCAAGGTTTGATTGATATATTTATATGATACAGTCGATATGAAATGGTGACATGTCTTCAGCAGCGTCCTTGACAGAGCAGACCAGAACCAGAAGTAGTCTGGAAGGTTGAAACAACAACAGCAGGCCTTTAATGCACTGTATTGTGGTGCTAAGTCATTCAGTGATTTATAAACTAACAACAGTATTTTAAAGTCTGTTCTCTGAGCTACAGGGAGCCAGTGTAGGGATTTTAAAACTGGGGTGATGTGCTCTATCTTCCTGGTTTTAGTGAGAACATGACCAGCAGTGGTCTGGATCAGTTGCAGCTGTCTGATTGATATTTTTATGCAGACACATGTGAAGACACTGTTGCAGTAATCAATGCGACTAAAGATAAACACGTGGATGAGTTTCTCTAGATCTTGCTGTGACATTACAGTAGTCCTTTAATTCTGGAAATGTTCTTCAGGTGACAGAAGGCCAAATTTGTAACTGTCTATGTGGCTCTGAAGGTTCAAGTCTGAGTCCATCACCACACCCAGATTTCAGGCCTGATCACTAGTTTCTAGCTGTAATAACTGAAGCTGTGTGCTGACTCGAGATCGTTCCTCTTTAGGTCCAAAGATAATTACTTCAGTTTTGTTTCTGTTGAGCTATGACACATCTGCATCTGTTCAGTGCTGGGATGGGTTCAGAGTCACCTGGTGACATCCTAATGTAGAGCTGTGTATCATCTGCATAGTTGTGGTAACTAATCTTATTTCCTGTTATAACTTGAGCTAGTGGGAGCATATAGATATTGAATAACAGTGGTCCCAGGATTGAATCTTGGGGTACCCCATATGTGACTTCTGTCTGCTTTGATGAGAAGTTTCCTACTAAGACAAAAAAAAAAAAAAAAACACATATAAGATGTGTACAGTTTTGGGGGGGAAAAATAATTTGCCATTTTCTTAGAACATTTAGCTCAAATATTTGAGTGTGTTCAACTAGAAGTGATTCAGTGATAAAATAAAAACTCAGGATGGGAGATTGTAACAAAGTGAAGGTTCAACATAGACTATTGACGTTCCTAGAAAGATAACTTTTCAAGACTGCAGGAGGATTAGCAAATCAAGAAATGGAAGAATATTGGGCAAACAGCTATAACAGTGCTATATGCCTGTGCATTGGCATCTCTTTTACAACTACCGGTATCTGAGACCAAATCTCTAAAGCCATATGCTTGAATCGTAATTGTTAATAAAAACTGTACAAGATATCCGTCTGTCAGTTCAGTCATGTTAAATCCATGGAGCGAGATTTTCTAACACTTTGTCAAAAACTGACAAAAACTAAAAATAACGGCTGAATAGCAATACATGTGTATGTATGTGATTGGTATGAGTGTAAAACTCAGTAAATTCACAGCACTTGTACAAATCATGTTTTTTCTTTGTTGCCAAGTGGCACGGATAATAAGTAGTTTAGCGTTTTTTGTACTAAAACCCAAACATAGCAACTCATCCTAGGTCTTTCAGTTGTAACCAGTGTTCCTCTAGAGGCAGAACAGAAGCTCACTGCCAAAAAAAAAAGCAATTAAGAACAATTTAAACTATCTAGTGGTCCCTGCGCTCAGTCATTAGTGATGAATCAACTAATTCCCCACTCTGTTTCTAATCTCCTAATTGATGCCCAGCTCCAGTATGCACTAGACATCTGTTTAGCCAGCCAGTGGTCCTGTTAGGGAGATGAGTTAGTGTCCCTGTGTTTTATGCAGCACTGGTGAGGCAGGAGCTTCCTGTTCAGCCATTGTCCCTGGGACTGGCAGTGATGGACTGTGGCCACGGTCCTCCTCAGGGCTGCAGCACAAAGTGGTGCAACACATTCATATCTTCTCTCAGACAGCCACTCAGTCGCTGAAGGATAACTTCTATTCCTGTAGCTGCCGAGAGTTATAGTGTGTTGTTTTGTGGGGGTAGGTCGGTGGAGGTTGGATTCATTATT
Source organism: Garcialebias charrua (assembly GCA_038048925.1). Classification (NCBI taxonomy): domain Eukaryota; kingdom Metazoa; phylum Chordata; class Actinopteri; order Cyprinodontiformes; family Rivulidae; genus Garcialebias; species Garcialebias charrua. Next base: position 40 of record JBBPBX010000046.1, on the reverse strand, counting down.
TCTCATCCTGCTGAGTGTGGTGCTAAATCTAGTAGCTGCC